>OVAX01003471.1:4001-19433 GCA_900406405.1 Lepidium africanum | reverse complement strand
GTTTGATTATGATATCAACGATATCACTATGATTTTCGATACGATTATGTGCTGTTTAAAATATTCTGTGAAATCAATATGCATCTGGAATTCAATTACCTTGATTATGTCTATGATTTGGTCTGTGGTGTATATAAACACTCGATCATCCTTCATGTTCACTCACCCTTCTTTTATTTCTACNCCTTCATGTTCACTCACCCTTCTTTTATTTCTACGTTTGGGTTTTTCAATTGGTCTCTCCTCAAAGCTTACTCTGTCTTTCTGATGTCTCAGCTGAATTTGGTGAAGAAGACCATGGAGACAAGCTCTCCTCCACGTCGGCTGAAAATTAAAGTTCCAGCAATTGATAACTCGGATATGCTCGCTCGTTCTTCAAGGATTCTTCTTGGCAGATGCCTAAATCCGCATGCACAAGATGTTGATACACTAACCTTCATGATGCCAAAATTCTGGAACATTAAAGATCGAGCTCAAGGTACAAATCTGGGCAATGGTAGGTTCCAGTTTGAATTTAATTCGGAGAAGGATCTGAAACAAGTTCTGCGGCATCGTGCTAGTCGCTTTGATGGGTGGATGATCACATATGCTCCATGGAAGCCTTTGGCGGATGCCAACTATCCCCACACCATCTGCTTTTGGGTATTGATCACAGGTATTCCCTTTGAATACAGTACTCTTGAGATTTACCATCTGGTTGGTGGATCCTTAGGTCGGGTGTTGGAGATTGATGTGCTCAAGAGAAAGGTTCTTTTGGAGATTCCTTGCTCAAAACCACTTGTCTTTTCATCCTCGCTGGAATTCATGAAGGGACAAGAATCAAATCTCATAATTGAGTATATGAACCTGGAGGGTTACTGTGTGCTATGTTACCGTATGACACATTCTTCTGATAGGTTTTACAAGGCCAAGAAAGTGCCTAATGCTCTGGCCAGAAAGGATAAGGCCAAGACATCAAATGTGGGGTGACATCAAAGCTTCAAAGGTGTGGTTATTGGTGGAAGTAATTCTGCTGGAACTGTTAGGAATGCTCTGAATGATTCCAGACAGGTTTCAAGGAACAAGAGAGACAAAGGCAAGCAAATCTCTATGTTTTCGCCTAGGATTCCCAAAGAGGTCAGAAGTTCTTCAAAAAGAAGTTTTGAAGCTGGTGGTGCTAGCCGCAGTGAAACCAAACAAGCTGTGGCTGTTGAAGCAGCTTCACACAAACAGAATGCTGAAGGTGAGCATCAACTCTCAGCTTCCCTATCGACTAAAAAAGTTCGCCGCCCTCTTTTCTAGCAGGTTGACGAGGTGAATGCTAAGGTCAATGATGATATTACCATGTCTGTTATGAATTATGATGTTGTGCCCTCACCAAAAGGAACTTCAGCGGATGAGATGAATCATGATAATCCCATTGTCCACGATGTGGAATTGGAAGAGCAGGTAAATCTGGATGCTAACATTGATGTAGCTGCTCACGATCAAGATGAGGAGAATGAAATGGTTGAGGATATCATTGATGAAACTGCGGATGAGGTGAAACACTACACAGCCGAAGAGTTAGCGGAATCTGCCGAGTTTATCCGTTTGTATGAGTTAAGGGAACAAGAAAAGGAGCATCAAGAGCAGATTGCTAAGGCGCTGAAACCTCCTACTGTCCTAAACAAGCCATCGTCACGTCCTTCGACCCCTCTTCGTGGAGTTAGCACAAGGAAAATGGTGACTTTTGCTGCCATGTCGCCTCGCAACGTTTCAAAAGAGACCAAAGCAAAAGCGAAGCAACCTAAGGAGTAAGGAAAAAGCTCCATGAAGTTCTAAATTTTCTTTTATGTTAAAAACCCTTTGTTAGAATTGCCAAGGTGTTAGGGTCACAATAAGTTTTCTTAGGGAGATTTGGAAAAAACACAAACCTGAGTTTTTGTTCCTTTCTTAAAACTAAGAATGATTCTACTTTTATGGAAAAAATTCTAAGCTCATTTTGGTTATAATATGATGATTGTAGTTGAACCAATTGGTTTAAGTGGCGGGTTAGTCTTCTTATAAAGTTGTTTTTAATTATAAAGACAAAAGAATAATAGATGTCTCACTTGATATCAAGGGTAAAAATATTAATATAAACTTTATTTACGGTGAACCAATTCAAAATCTTTAGTTGGTCATTTGGGATTTCAATGAACTCTCCGGAAATCATGAGAAGCAAGATGGGATGATAAGACATCGTAATTCTTTTTTATCTTTTAATAAGATGATTCTGAACTGCGGACTTGTGGAGTTTCCGAAACTAGGAAATTCGTGGTCATGATGAGGGGTACGGAATAATGGGATTGTCCGATGTGTTTTAGACAAAGCTTTTGGCAATGAAAATTGGCTCGAATTATACCCTATGTCTAAGATTAACTATCTCGATATTATTGGATCGGATCATTGGCCTATTGTTGGTCGTTTTTCTGATAAAATTTTCCATCGTCAGCAACAATTCATTTTTGATAGATGGTGGATTAATAAAGATGGATTTCATGATATATTAGAGAAATGATGGAGAGGTATTTCCTGTAAACGACGTGTAACGTTTTCGGGAAGAATCAAGAATTGTCGCAGGAAAATATCTTCTTGGAGAAAGAAGTGTATCCCATATGGTCGTCAATTAATTATTAATATGCAAAAACGTGTTGAGGAGTTACAAAACTCCAATTCCTCTATGTCGGTAGAGCTTTCGAAGGCTAAATTAGACTTAAAACAAGCATATTTGGATGATGAAATATATTGGAAACAGAAGAGTCGAAATAAGTGGCTCAAGGAAAATGATGAAATCACCAAATTCTTTCATGCACAAACAAAACGGAGACGTGCAAAGAATAGGATAATTGGTCTTTTCAATAATTCAGGGGAGTGGCTTACTAATGATGAGGATATCATTTAGGAAGCTACACAATATTTTTCGAATTTATTTACTACAAATGGTGTTAATGTGGATCATGAATCATTAAACGAGATTTCTCCTCGAATAACGGAAAGTGATAATCAAACACTTATGAAGAGAGCATCTGAGGAAGAGATTAGAAAAGCTCTTTTTATGATGGATCCCGGGAAGACGCCGGGACCAGATGCAATGACTGCATTATTTTACCAGAAATCCTGGGAGATAATCAAGTCGGATGTGGTTATATTGGTGAATGATTTTTTGTCGACGGGCACCTTTGACAAGGAATTAAATGATACTAATATTTGTCTCATTCCAAAGACATCCAGACCAAGAAAAATGTTGGAGTTCCGACCAATAAGTCTATGTAATGTTGGATATAAAATTATATCTAAGGCTTTATTTAACAGATTGAAGAAGGTGATGCCAAAATTGATCTCAGAAACTCAATCAGCTTTTATTGCTGATCGATTGATTTCTGATAACATTTTGATTGCACAAGAAATGTTTTAGGCACTTCACACTAACAAAGCTGTGAAAGGCAAGTTCATGGCCATTAAAACGGACAAGAGTAAGGCTTACGATATAGTAGAATGGAATCTAATTAAGACTCTTATCCTTAAGTTGGTTCAGCGAATCATGGATAAAATGTATAATGTCTTGTATCACTAGTTTTAATTATTCAGTTCTTTTAAATGGTGAACCGAAAGGGAAAATTTGTCCCGAAAGAGGTTTAAGACAAGGAGATCCCCTGTCTCCATATATTTTTATTTTATGTACGGAGGTTCTAATTTCAAAATTAAAGAAAGTTGAAGATGATAATTTAATTTCTGGTATCTCTATTGCGAGAGCTAACCCAAAAATCTACCATTTATCATTTGCCGATGATAGTCTCTTCTTTTGTCGAGCAAGTTCGACGGAGGCTGGTCATGTTATTAAAATCCTTAAGGATTATGAAAATATATCTGGCCAACAAATTAACTTTGATAAATCGTCAATACAGTTTGGTCACGCTTTTCCATAAATGGAGCAACCTATGATACACCAAATCCTGGGTAGGGCAAAAACTAAGGTTTTTGCTTTTGTTCGGGAAAGACTTCAGGAAAGGAAAATAGTTGGTCTTTAAAGTTTCTTTCTAAAGGTGGTAAGGAAGTTTTGATAAAATATGTTCTTACGCCCTTACCAACTTATGTTATGTCATGTTATCGTGTACCAAAAACGATAATAACAAAACTAAATTCAGCTATAGCGAATTTTTGGTGGACGAACTCTAAGACATCCAAGGGGATTAATTGGCAAAATCAAAAATGTCTATGTAAGCCATAAATGGAGGGTGGACTTGGATTCCGTACTTTGTTGGAATTTAATTCTGCACTCTTGGATAAACAGGTCTGGCGCTTAATTAATTTTCCAGATTCATTATTTGCCCAGGTTATGAAAGGGAGATATTATAAGAATCTATGTCCAATGACTGCAAGAACAACTTATACTCCTTCGTATGGTTAGCGTAGTATTGTCTCTGCAAGATCTCTTGTCAGTAAAGGGATTATGAAAGGGTTGGTGATAGCAGATCTATTGGGGTCTGGCGAGATCCCTGGATCCCAGATACAAATACAAGACATGCAATAGGTCTCGATCCGACTATTTACCCGGATCTCACTACTTCCCAATTTATTGACTCTCAAACCAAAAATGGAGTGAGACCCTATTACAGCAATATTTCGTGCTGAATGATGTCCAGTTAATTTTGGGAATACCTATCTCTCGTCGGGTAAGACCAGATTACTGGGGATGGCATTATACAGAAACCGGTCACTATTCAGTAAAATCTGGATACGCAACGGAAGAAAATCATTCTCGTTATGAAAATGGAAAATATTGTCCTAATTTTTCGGCTTTACATTCCAAAATTTGGAAATAGGATTGTCCAAATAAAATAAAACATTTTATTTGGCAATCTCTATCTGGATGTAAAGCAGTTAAACAAAACCTGATTACTCGGGGAATTAGCTGTGATCTGAGATGTACGAGATGTGGAGCAGATGGGGAAACGATTAACCATGTTCTTTTTGAATGCCCTCCTGCAGTGCAAACTTGGGCATTTTCGTGTGTCCCCTCTGCGATTTATGTTTTTCCAGGACAGTCCATATGGTATAATTTGGATTATCTTTTCTGGCGTATCCCTGATGGTTTAGATGTTAAAATTTTCCCTTGGATAATTTGGCATATTTGGAATGTGAGAAATGATAGCTGCTTTTCAGGGTTATGCAAAGATCCTCCAGATATATTAGTCATAGCGAAAAAAGATGCTATTGAATGGTCACAGGTGAGGCAACCCCAAGATCTCCTGGTTCATCCAGGGATATTTCTCCCCGCAACTGTTTGGCCAGAGGTATCTAAGCCGCTGAGTGTTTGCCCAGCTTTTACTGGATATAGATGATTTGTTGATGGTTCATGGAAGAGTGATGATCTTTATTCTGGGATTGTTTGGGTGTGTTTTCGAGATGATTTCAATGGTGAGTGCATGAGAGCTCATCAAATTAGGAGAAGTCTTCCAGCTTTACATTTGGAAGTGGAAGCGTTCCTTTGGGCTATGGAGTCCTTGGTGAATCGTCAATTTTTGGAGGTGGAGCTTGCAACGGATTGCACAGACGTAGTCAAGATCATGGAGTCCCCAGATGAGTGGCCGACCTTTCATACGTATCAAGAAGATTTCTTCAGGTTGAAGTCTCTTTTCCAGTCTTTTACTCTCCATGTAATTCCGAGATCTCTTAACTATAAAGCTGATGCTCTCACTTGTGTTTATCGAGAATCGGCTAATGGTTTGAGAATTTGTAACCCTCTTGTGACTATACCTTAGGGTGTAGATCACTTTTTATATATTATCTGATAAAAAAAAAGAGATAGTAATATTTAATATTATATCAAGTTTATTAATTAAAAATGATTTGCAAGTTTTATTTTTCTTTTGGTTAACTTTAATAATTCATTTATAATTATAAGATTCTTATGTCAAAGCTGATGTAAATGTACAAAGTCAATAATGGTAAAATTTTTGAATATTCTCCGGGTCAGAAAATCTATTTTGTGATTTATAGAATAATAAATTAAAGACATAAGAAAAATGCTTAAAATATTTTTTAGATCATCTCCATCGGTGTTTGAGTTTCTAAATAATAAAATAATAATACTTTTGGTTACAATTCTAAATTAATTTTAATTTTAATTTTTTTAAATATATTGTCCAATAAAAAATTGACTGGTGGTAACAAAAGTTTAAGAAACGTATCTAAAGTTTCTTAAACAAGAACCTTTTCTTCCTCTCTTTCTTACTTTTTTTTTATTTAAATAATGTTAAGAACCTCTTTTAACATACATTGTTGGAGGTGCTTTTAGTCTCTTGAAGTCCTCAACGTAAGAGAAGCCGGTCAACCCTCGAGAGCATATCTAAAACTTAATTTTATATTAACAAGTTAATTTTATATTTGTTTATTAGATTTTTTTCAACAATAATTTGTCAAAAAAAAATTATGAATACAAATTCAGATATTCCGAAAAATAATAAATCTTGGACATAATTAACAAAAAGAGAAAAAAATCTTGGACATGTATCGAAATATTATGGATCCATTCCAGATAGTTGTACCATGAATCCAAGCCTTTTCAAAGTATCCGAATCTAATTTATACCTACTTTCACACACACAAAAATATTATTCAATTTTGCAAGACCGGTGTGTAGGGCATGATGACAAGTGTTATGACACTGGGCCCATGAAAAAATAGTTTCGAATTTGTAAAGAAAAATGGCCCAAATTTTTTTTATTTTTCTAAACCATATATTTTTAAAAAAAAATTCAAATCTAGCTCGGGGCCTATTAAAAGTTCAAACCGGCCCTGCAATCTTGTTGCAAGTGAGTTCAAATATTCCTCAAAAAGAAAATTGACAAAGTGCTATGTTCATTCCTTTGATGATTTGCTTCGGAGAGAAGCTTCTGTTAAAAACGGAGTTTTGTTTTTTTCTTGGGTTTGTAAAACTGAGTTTGCTGCTGTACTGAATATAACTATCACAAATGTTTTGCTTGGAATTTTTTAATTTTTTTTAATTGTTTGTCGTGGAATGCAATTTCAATGACTCACTTTTTTAGGGAACCCAAACACCGGTAAGAATCAAATAAATCACGAGATAAAACGCGACAAGACCGTTCTTGTCCTGTCTTGTATATAATGAAATAAATTACAAAGCAATTCTCGGCGACATTTACGGACCAGCAACAACAAAATTTAAGTAAAAAATTGATCAAGTTGTGTAACAATTAGCATATAGAATCAGTGACATAGATGGAACAAACAACTAAAGCAATTGTAATCATATTGGATAACAATTAATATTTAAAATCAGTTATAATTAAAACTTACACATGTGAACGCTATAATTTATCAAAAATTAATAGTAATAATATTTTAATATAATTTAATTTTTATTTTAAATATAAAATTTAAATAATTATATAGTTATATATAGCATGAAAATCTCTCCTAGAATTCTCAAAATCTCTCAAATAAGAAACTATCTCTCGTATTTCTCTTGTTTTTTCATTATATTTATTTTTTTATGGTGAAACTTATTGAAAAATTCCCCCTAAAAATTGGTCTTAACCTAAATGTGCCCATGCAGTTTTATGTGCCTGAGACTTGTGAATTGTGAATAGCATTTGCATTTTTTTTCAACAGCATTTTACATTTCATGTTCAAACTTTGTTTTTTGTTAAAGATGTCCAAACTTTGTTTTTTCCCACCTTTTTAATAAAGTCTGTTGGGTCCATGTAATTATTGGCACTTTTATTAGAGAAATCGTAACTGACCTTTCTTTTTTAGCACAAAAAAGCATAATATATTGCATTAATTCTTCAAATACATAGATGCATACACTCTATAATGCAAATAAAGAAGATTCAAGCAAATGGGCTTTAAATTGAACAGGATGGACTTGCCCAAATGCCAAATACTAGGATTCTCTCACTAGTAGAGGAGATTGGAAAGTCCAACGACCCATAAGACCAATATGTGAAATCTTTTGATTCAGAGCCATACTCAAAGCTGGAAAGAGCACATAAGGGTTTGCTGCCTCTCCAACTTGCTTTGCTGGAATCAAAGGTGTTCTGGTACGACAAATTGCTGAGACATACTTGACATTCTCCAGCTTAAAAATGAGAAGCTGGTTTCTCGAAATGTCTTCTCAAAAAATAATGGTTTCGGTAAAGTTAAACAATTCGCTTGATCCAGGAGGACGACCTTAAATTCTCACCTAAATATAAAACTAATCCCTTTATATATTAAGTTTTCTAATTTCCATCTTTAATCTTTTGAAAGAATATTGAGTTTATATTCCCAACACAAATCGAGGTTAGCACCACCACCATAGAATTGTGAACTCATTTACGTTTATGAAGTAAAAAAGGTTTTATAGTTTAAGACAGCTACAGACCAAACACGGAAAGGCCATTCTCAAGCCTGTGGTTGATAGGAAAAACCGTTGACCGTGAGACCTCCATCAACACAAATGGTTTGACCTGTGATATATGAAGCTGCAGGTAGACAAAGGAAGACTACAAGTGATGCAACATCATTTGGCTCTCCAGCACGACCAAGTGGAGTTCTACCAAACAATCCTTCCTTAAAACTGACGTCCTCAATGAACTATAAGAAACACAAACAGAGAATTGATTAGAGAAGTTAAAGTTGCTAAACTCACCACAACAACAAATGTAAGTGTTTGTTATGCTTTTTTAATTATTACAGATTGAGACTGAGCCGTCTTGACAATATTAGGCGCAACAGCATTAGCTCGTATGCCGTCTTTCGCCCATTCACAAGCCAAATTTCTAGCTAGCTGATTCAGAGCTCCTGTAAAGGAAATCAACAAAACATTAAGAAAAATAAAAATCTATGTTCCTTAGCCAGTCTTGAAAAAAACTGGCACTAGAAGTAACTTTGATTACCTTTTGTTAGACCATAAATGGATCCACAGTCAACTGATACAATCCCTGCAACAGAAGAAAGGAAGACGATGCTTCCATAGCCTGAAGCCTTAAGAAGAGGATGTGAAAGTTGGCATAAATGGTAAGCAGCTTCCACGTTTGTTGACATATGGAAAGTGAAATCCTCGCCCACATATTCTGTTGCTGGCTTTCCACGGAGAACGCCCACGTTGTTAACCTTTGTTGAACAAACAGAAGATTTCTTAGAGAAATTGTTTTAGAGAGTATCCTTAATTGTACTTGTATTTGTATTAAGATCATTTACTTACAAGTATGTTGAGTTTGCCATCGAACAGAGAAGAGACAGTTTGCATCAATCTTTCTCTCTCAGGACGAGATGTTACATCACAGACTGAGCCACTCACTTTGAATTCTTTCTGTTTCCATTCACTTAAACTTTGATTTAGCAGAGTTTCAGATATGTCACAGACATGGATTCTCGCTCCAAAACTAGCTAACTCCTCTACAATGGCATATCTAAATAATCCAGAAACATAATTTCCTTGAAATATTGATCATTCAGATGCAGATAATGAGTTAAGAAGATGACTGAGAGAAACAGAGAAGAAAGACTAACCCAATTCCGCTGGCTCCACCGGTCACAAGAGCAGTCATACCTTCGAGACTCCATCTTTTGTCCATTTTTCTTGCTTGTTACTAGAAATGACCTGAAATGCCACAAATTATATATGTGGAAATGAATTTGGATCAGATAAGTGAGAATTAATTATCATGTTTGTATTTTTGTGGTGGAAAATTTTGAGTTGTAATAGAGAAGAAGACAAAGTATCTTAGTTAGTGAGCTTACAAACAATGACATCGTTTAGGTTTTTTTGTTTTTTTTTTTTCAATCTAATTAAATTTTTGATAAAAATGTTTTTTTTTTTGGATATAAGTGTATTTTTTTATAATCATTTTGAAAAACTAGTTTTAGGTATTTATCATTAAAACCAAAAACCAATTTTTTAAAAAAATCTAAAAACTAATATCTATATCTAAAGGAGTTTGTATTTAAATGCCCCAGTTAATAACTCCGGCAACCAAGACTCGATTCCTTTATGCTGTAAGTGAATGAAAAAAAAATTAGGAAGTAAGCTTTGGAGTATAAATAGGATTTTGTCCATCCAACCGTTAAACAAAAAAAAATTTAAGAACAAATATCAGAAACTAATGCATCGATTCATTAAATTCATAGTGTTACTCTTTTAGTGTTTTCATTGATTTCACTCAAAAAAGGCAACTGAAACGAAAAGTCAAAATGGTGAGCAACATTTATTAAACTTTTTCATTTATGGAACCATATTCAAGCTTAGAAAAGCTTTCAAATTGGTGAGCTTTTTTTTTTCTCTCGAATGGAGCAAAAAGGCGAATGTTTCTTCTCATTTGAGTGAGTTGTGCTCAGCTTTCCCAGCTCTGTCCTGTAAAGCTCAGTATTTGTTATCGGAAATATCTTGTTAGATATCTTGTTCTTCACGTTTTAAAAACCCATTTTTGTATAGCTTTAGAAATCTGTTGCTGAATTTAAATTCAGACTAACTTACTAGATTCTTGAGCTCGTCATCATTGTTACTAAGCATAAAACAGAGAGAATGGCAGAGAATAATTTTGATGTATGACTGACTATGAGAGAACATTTCTGCAAGTTATTGGCGTTTATATTGGGCCATATCAAGCCCATGTATATTTCAGCTCCTTATGTTGTATATTTTCGTATGTTAATCTGGTGTAAGCAGGTTAAGATCGTAGCCGTATATAAACTGATGTACAACCTTGATTCAAGATTAAGAAAGAACTTTTACATCGTTTTAAGTTTGACATATTATCAGAGCTAAACCTAAAATCTTAGGTTCAGTTTCTCGATCTCTTCCACTCTTTCTTTCTTCATTGACCTTAGTACTCTCGATTCTTATCTCGAGATACTTTTTCTAAGTGTTTGTTGGTGTCTTTAATCGTTCCCTGATGACTAACAATTCTCCATCAATAAGCGCTTCTACTGTTTCTCGTCGCCGAATTGATCCCTATGATCTCTCATCCAGAGACAATCCTGGAGCGATCATATCTCAGCCACAACTACGGGGTCCAAACTGTGATGAATGGGCATTGAACATTCGTTTGGCCTTACATGCTTGAAAGAAATTTGGTTTTGTAGATGGTACGATTCCCAAACCTTCGGATCATTCCGATAATATCGAAGATTGGTGGGCAAATAACGCAATGGTTGTATCTTGGATCAAACAAACGGTGGCACCTGAGCTTAGTTGCTCCCTTTCCCATCATGAGATAGCTCATGATCTCTAGACTCATATACAGAAACATTTTTCTGTTAAAAATAGACAGCGAGTGCAACGTTTAAAGACAGAACTCGCGAATTGTCAGCAACATGGTGTTACAGTTGAAGCCTATTTTGGTAAACTCTCTAAGCTTTGGACAAGTCTAGCGGATTTTCAACAAGCTAAAACAATGGACGAAGTTAGAAAGGAACGTGAGGAGGATAAGCTCCATTAATTTCTAATGGGTTTGGATGATTTTGTTTTCGGAGCTGTCAAGTCTTCCCTTCTCTCACGAGAACCTTTACCCACCATTGACGAAGCGTATCAAGTCGTGTGCCAAGATGAAGACACACGTCGTCATGTGCGAGTTAATGATGATCGTATCGATGCTGTTGGTTTTGTAGTGCAGTCTCAGTCTCGTTCTCGACCTTCCTTTGTACCTTCTGTTAAGGATCCTTCTCTCGTGTGTATTACTTGTGGCAAGAGTGGTCATTTGGCTCAGAATTTTTTTAGAAAGATTGGCTATCCGATTTGGTGGGGAGATCATCCTCGCCCTACTCTAAATAGTCCAAAACCAGCTTCCACTTCCGCTAAACCCGCAGACACTACTCGGGTTAATCATGTCCAGACTCCTTCTCTTGCGTTTGCAGGCTTGTCTTCAGTATCTGATGCAGATAGGTTGGATTTTAGTGGCCTTATAGATCAGCAGAGGCAAACATTAGTTGGGATGTTGAATGATCGAATGCATCTTCTTCTGATCGTTTGTCTGGTAAGTTTTTACTTGAATCTTGGATTATTGACTTAGGGGCTTCTAATCATATGACCGGGTCCCTTGATTTTCTCCATGATGTCTGTGATATGTCTCCAATGCTCATTAAACTCCCTGATGGTCGTTTCACACGGTCAACTAAGCAGGGAAAAGTTTCTCTTGGCTCACATTTGCAGCTAGTTAACGTTTTCTTTGTCAGTGGTTTAATTGTCACTTGATATCTCTATCTCAATTGGCTGCGGATAGTCATTGCCTCTTTCAACTTACTGGCAAGATGTGTGTTATCCAGGACCGCACCGCAAGGATGCTGATTGGCTCAGGTGAGCAAATGACTGGACTCTATTTCTTTTGAGGTGTGGATGAAGCTTTACGGGTGCAAAATGTTGACATCAAATCTGCAGAGGTGTGGCATCAATGGATGGGTCATCCCACTTCTAAGGTGTTAGAGTCATTACCTTTGGAGTTTTCTAGTTCTTTTGATTCACGTACTTGTGACGTTTGTATTCATTCAAAACAATCACAAGATTCTTTTCCTTAAAGTTCTAATAAAACATCTGAGGTTTTTGAACTTGTGCATTGCGATCTATGGGATCCGTATCGAACTCCTGAAAACTGTGGATCAAAATACTTTCTCATCATCATTGATGATTATTCTAAAGCGGTTACGTTATACTTGTTGGTTTTAAAATCAGAAACTACATCCACTTTACGTGATTTTATCGCATTAGTTGAGAGACAATTCAACAAGAAAATCAAGATGATTTGGAGTGACAATGGGTCTGAGTTCCTCAGCCTCACTCGTGATTTTTGTGAGAAAGGTATTCACCATGAGACATCTTGTGTAGGTACACCACAACAAAATGGTCGGGTGGAAAGGAAGCACCGTCATATTTTGAATGTAGCTGGTTCTTTGAGATTTCAAGCGCAAATACCTATTGAGTTTTGGGGTTTCTGTGTACTTACTATTGGGTATTTAATCAACTGTACACCAACTACATTGTTGAACAAAAAAACTCCATATGAAATGTTATACAAACAGCCTCCTCCTCTTGAACAATTTCGTACTTTTGGTTGTTTATGCTATGTGCACAATCAAAATCACAAAGGAGATAAATTATGTTCTCGTAGCAACAATTCAGTTTTTCTTGGCTATCCATATAGGAAGAAAGGCTGGTGGGTTATTAACCTTGAAACCGGTGCCATCTCAGTCTCTCGTGATGTTCTGTTCTTTGAAACATAATTTCCGTATGCTGCAGCAACGCCTGCATCATCTTCTTCTTTGCGTCTTCCACTACAATCATATTTGGTATTTGTTGATGATTATTTTGAGATACCACCAACACCTCCTGATCCCGTGATCACTCCTGAGGTACCTGTGCCATCTCCATTACTTTTAGACAGGTCAGAATTGGTTCCTTTACAAACACCTGAACTGTACTAGCTTCACCCGAAACCCGTGTTGTCCTCGCCTTTGAATGTGAGTACTCAAGAAACTCAGCATGTTTCTTCTCCTCATCCGTCGCTTGAATCTATAGTGCCTAAGCCACCTCAATGCGTGTCTCCAACTCCACAGCAAAACACACTTACTCCTAGTGTTCATGACCATTCTTCAAGAACACTTGAACTTGATGACATTTTGTATGATTCCGAGGCTATCATTCCTGAACTTACTTCCACTCTTGATCCTCTAGCTGTGTCTTCACCTCCGACTGAACAACTTGGACGTGGTTACCACAAGAAAATTGCTTCCACAAAACTCCAAGACTATGTTACCAACATGACACATCTTGAATCTAATGGTGCTTTCATAGATTCTTCTTGGTATCCTCTTGAAGACTATGTTGATAACTCGCAATTCTCACCACATCACCAAGCATTCTTGGCAGCTATTACCGCTGGTGTAGTTCCCAAAACTTACCAGATTGCTGTTGAAGATGAACGGTGGCGTGATGCTGTACGTGGTGAAATCGGTGCTTTGGAGGAGAGTGGCACTTGGACTGTAGAGACTTTACCAGCCGATAAAAAGGCTCTTGGATGTAAATGGGTGTTTACAATTAAATATCATTCCGATGGCAGCATAGAACGCTATAAGGTGAGATTGGTGGTCCTTGGTAATACACTAACCGAAGGAATCGATAATATAGAAACTTTTGTTGTGGTTTGTAAAGTGGTCACTGTTCGCTCATTCTTAGAGGTTACTGTCTCTCGGGATTGGGAAGTTCACCAAATGGACGTCCATAATACCTTTTTACATGGAGATTTAGAAGAAGAGGTGTTCATTAAACTCCCTCCGGGTTTCAAGACCGATGATGACTCTCAAGTTTGTCGTTTACACAAAAGCTTATACGGCTTACGACAAGCTCCTAGGTGTTGGTACACCAAATTAACTGCAGCCTTGATTGACTATGATTTTGACCAAAATTACACAGATTACTCATTATTCACTTTTGCTCATGATGATGTGCAGTTGAATATTTTGGTTTACGTTGATGATCTAATAATCACAAGGAGTTCGGTTGTGGTTATAGATGAGTTCAAAAGCTACTTGAATCAGTGTTTTTGGATGAAAGATCTTGGCATCCTTAGGTATTTCTTGGGTGTTGAAGTTGCATGCTCACCAACAGGAATATATCTTTCTCAAAGAAAAAATACATTAGATATAATTTCTGAAACGGGTATGCTAGGTTCTAAACCTGTCTCGCATCCTATTGAACAAAATTATTCCCTTGCCTTGTCAACCACTGTGCTCCTTGAGAATCCATCACAATACAGACACTTGGTGGGTAAGCTTATATATCTCGGTGTTACACGACCAGAGCTATCATATTCTATTCATGTCTTGTCATAATTCATGAAGGCACCAATGATAGATCATTGGAATGCGGCCACACATGTGGTACATTTTCTTAAACAAAATTCTGGCCAAGGCATATTACTTCGTGCCAATCAAGAATTGATTTTAGATGCATGGTGTGATGCTGATTGGGTTGCGTGTCCCTTGTCAAGAAAATCCATGACGGGTTAGTTCATAACTTTGGGTGGATCTCCAATATTTTGGAAAACAAGAAAGCAGAAAGTGGTTTCTCGTTCATCCGTGGAAGCCAAGTATCGAGCTATGACTAATACGGTTAGTGAGATTTTGTGGTTAAGACAACTTTTAATGGTTCTTGGTGTTGATTATTCAACTCCGGTCTCTTTGCATTGCGATAGTATGTCTGCTCTTTACCTTAGTGTGAACCCCATCTTTCACGAATGGGCTAAGCATCTGGGTTCTGATTGTCATTTCATCCGAGATGAAATACTACGCGGTGTTGTAGCTAATACTCACGTCTCCACAACTCACCAATTGGCAGGTATTTTGACGAAAGCTCTTGGGCGGAAGGAATTTGAAGGTTTCTTGTTCAAGTTGGGTATTTGTGACCTCCATACTCCAACTTGGGGGGGGGGG
>OVAX01003470.1:6780-19452 GCA_900406405.1 Lepidium africanum | reverse complement strand
CGCGAATTGACCTCGACCATCCGTCTAACGCCCGTAACTCAATGTTATCCGCAAGCTCACCTTGAACACGCATCCGACCGCAAGCGACGAAGCCGCCGCAACCCCACGTCAACCATTTACTCGACTTCACGAAGACTCACATGACAATTGGCNGTCAACCATTTACTCGACTTCACGAAGACTCACATGACAATTGGCAATATTTATGGTTTGACCCGGTGTGTCCCGGGTCAACCCGGTTTACTTTTTATTGTCTTTAGGTCTAATCTGTGAGGTATAAATACAAGGATTTAGAACATTAGACTAAGTTTAGCTTTACTTTTCAATTAATGCTTGTTTTTGCTTAAGTTTATTTTCCTTAGCTTCAAGAACACTTGAGAGAGAGATTTGAGAGAAATTTTTGTGAGACCCTTTTTGATGATCTTTTGTGGATCATTTCTTTAATCTATCAACGAATCTCTTGCTTAATCTTATCTCTATTTCATAATGTACATCATCTCTATTGTTTACATTTTCAATTTCATAATGATGTGTGAATAGTTTCATAGAATGGCTTTAGGTTTTGACTAGATCTAGGGTTGGGTTATTGTTCATTGATGCTTAGGTTTTTAGTTTACTTCTATTTAGGTGTTCATAATTCTTGATTCATCTTGATAACATGAAGAATGATGCTAGGAATTTCATCGCCCGAGATGTGTTTGATGAAAAACCTGAGAGACCTATTTTAGAGCTATTCTTCCTAGGCCTTCGAAAGATGATGTCAAGGGAATTAGTGTTCTTAGTGAGCTTATTCTTAATGCATTTTAGACTTTGAATTGGCAAATGGGATTTTAGCTTGGTCCATTATCTAGAATAGGGTTCATTGCTATGAGAATGGGATGTACCATCATTAATTGTTTTATCTCATGCCCTAGGATATGCTTGTAGTAAAATCTTGTTGCATCTTTATTCAATTTTCCTTGCCCAAAATAGATTGTCATTTCCTTGAAACATTCGTCTTTTAATCTTGATATTTGCTTGTTGCTTTGTTTGCTTGTTTTGCTTATTGTTTGCTTTGTTTAAGTTTGGTTTTATTTTAGTTTATGCTTTTTGCTTGGTTTATGCTTTGTTTGAGTTTGATCTTGGTTCTCTTGTTTATCAAAATAATCAACTATTGATCTCCCTACCTTAGTTTTGGATTATCTTAGTCCTATTGTTTCCAATTCTAGGTTCTCTTGGGCTCGATCCTCAAGTGCTCACGACATATTTGTGGTGAATTTGTTAAAATTTTAATTGTGTTTGCTTAACAAATTAGCACTCATCAATTTGGCGTCGTTTCCGGGGAACCTAAAGCAATTAGCCAATAGGATTTGGATTCCTGTTAAGACTAGAGTTTTAATTTTTTTTGTTACTTATCGTTTTGAGTTTGTGGTTTTGTGTTTCTTTTGAAGATGTATGCAATTAAGGAGCAGCCAAGGAGAGAAATTCTTGAGTGTCTGGACGTGCTTGCACTTGAGAGATTTACTAGAAGACTTGCAAACAAAAGGCGAGTCAAAGAAAGGAAAGACCACATTAGACGTTTGGGTATGGAGAATCAAGGTGATCAACCACCGATTGGAGAGAATGTGCCTCCAATGGGAAATGTTAATGGAGTAGGAGATCAAAATAGACCTCTGGGATTTGATCCACCACCACCAGCTGCTGCTAGACCTATCGGTGCTTTCGATGAGCTGAACCTTAGGGAAGTCCAATATGGGATTCCCACCCTAACTATTGCTGCAAACAACTTCGAGGTTAAGTCAAGCCTAATCAATATGGCTAAAAATCAGCAGTATAATGGGTTGCCTCTAAAAGACCCTCATGATCACTTAGAATGGTTCGAAAGGTTGTGCAGGATGGTTAAGATGAATGGTGTGCATGAAGACGCCATTAAGATGATCTTGTTTCCATTCTCGCATGGAAAAAAAGCTTCATAGTGGGAGAAGAATACTCCATCTGAATTGGTCGCTACAAAGGATTTGGTAAAGAAGGTNATGAATGGTGTGCATGAAGACGCCATTAAGATGATCTTGTTTCCATTCTCGCATGGAAAAAAGCTTCATAGTGGGAGAAGAATACTCCATCTGAATTGGTCGCTACAAAGGATTTGGTAAAGAAGGTATTCATCACTAAGTTTTATGCCAAACAAAAGATGGCCAAGCTTCGAAACGACATCTCAAGTTTCAAGCAAAGGAGTAATGAGAACCTATATGAAGCATAGGAGAGATTGAAGGAATACACAAGGAGATGTCCTCATCATGGTGTTTCAAAAGAGAGTCTATTGGGTATCTTTTACAGGAGAATGATAGAGCACTATAGGTGAGCTTCACAACAAGTTATGGAAGCTTTACTAGTTTAACTACCATTCAAGGGGAACAACTGATTGAGAACTTAGCTTAGGGTGAAGCTTGTTATGGTGGTGACTATGATAGGAGCACAAGGGATTCTGATTGGGACAAGCAACGGTATAAGGAGCTTAACGACAAGATCAACAAGTTAAGTAAGGTTTTTCTTGTGAATCAAAAAACGGTAAACTACATTGAAGACGTTAGTGGTGGATAACAAGATTGTCATGAGCCTGTTTATGATAGTAGCGATGTTGTGCAAGAAGAGGTTAACTACTTGGGTAATCAAAACAACTATCAAGGGAAAAACTAAGGAAACTACCAAAACCGACCCTGTAATCAAAACTATAGGAACAAAAATTTGTCCTATAGGAGCAACAATGTTGAAAACCCTCAAGATCAACATTATTCACCGATGGCACCTCAAGGAAACTCTTTTAATCCATTTCAACCAAGGCCTTACAGGAATCCTTCTCAAGGTCAATCCAATCAATGGCGTCCTCAAGGTGGATCTCAACCGCAAAATGCTATGAACTTGATACCTTTTGGACCACCAAGAGTTGACAATTACCCGAGACCCAAAATTAGTGAAGAAGTCGACATGCGGGATATGTTGAAAGAAATTGTTGAGGGTCAACTAAAGGGACAACAAGATACCAATGAGAGGTTGGACAAAATCGAGAGTAAGGTTGATGTGCACTATAATGAGTCACAAGCAAAATTTGGTGATATTTACTCCCATTTGAAGACTCTTGATAACCAAGTTTCTCAAATTACCTCGACAAGTCAAAGACCACTGGGTAAACTTCTAGGAAAAGTCGAGCAAAACCCTAAGGAGTACTGCAATGTCATCACTTCAAATGATGAGATACAAAAAGACTTAGAAGAAATTCCAAGAGCTATTTATGAAGAAGTAAGCAACATGATGGTTGGGTTACTGATTTTTGGGAAGAATACAAAAGAAACAAGAGTCTCAAAAAGGTTGAGAAGGTTGAAGTTGCTATGAGGAAGGTTGAAGAGGTAGCTGTGAAGAAGCTTGGTAAGGTTGATGAGGTTGTTGCTAGGTTTACTAAGGGAACTTCAAAGGAAGTTCAAAGAAAGGATGAAAAGAGTTTGGTTGATGAGCCAAGGGGTAGTATTAAGAAATTAACTGTTGATAAAGTAAGTGGACTCGAGGGAGTTGAGAACAAGAAGGGGAAACCCACTGAGCCTCATCCTTATGTGCCACCACTTCAATTTCCGGGACGATTTTTAACGAAGGCTCAAAAGAGTGTGCTATTAAGGTTTAAAGGAAAAATGAGCAAGATTGGGGTTCCTATGCCACATATGGATAATTTACATGCAATTCCAGCTCAAGTAAGGTTTATGAAAGCCATCTTGGCTAACTGAGAGAAGATAGAGGAGCTGCTAGCAAACAGTGGAGAACTTGATCCAAGTCCACTAGAGCCTAAGGTTTTGCCTAAGGAATGAGATCAAGGAACCTTTGTTATTCCTTGCACAGTTGGGAAGCTAGTTTTCGATGATGCTTTGTGATTCAGAAGCAAGTGTGAATATCATCTCTCTCCAGATTGTGGAGAAATTAGGAGCAACTGATATAATAGAGCAAACCTCCTCTATCTCTTTTGGAGACTCCTTTACCAAATATCTGGTTGGCAAGTTGGTGGATTATTGTAGTTTGTAAAATAAATATACGGTTCATTCTTCACCAACATGGACCGAATTATATGAAGATACATGAAGTGGCCCATTATCCTATTAAGAAGAAATGTTGGCTTATATGAGACATGTGACCATTGCCATTTTGACGGTTGAAGCTTAAGTTGAACATGTGATCTCCTTTTGACAAAACTGAGATCCGTACAAGTCACTTTCGTTCCTCGGATCTCGGACAAGCACATGTCGCTTTCCATCTCGGATCTTGGAGCCAAGATTCCACTCCTTTGCGTGGCTAGGTTTAGAGGGTTACCCACATTTGTATTTATCTATTTAAGGGCTTTGCCATCTTGTGATCTAATTTTAAGTTAATGGAAATTATTCTCTCCATTTTCTCTTTATTCTCTCTCTCGGTTACTTCGCTATTTCTCTCATTTCTCCATTAAAATTTCGCTTAATCTCTATCAAAATCTCATGGTATCAGAGCATTCGATCACTCTTTTACTTCATTCTCTTCGGATATAATCTCCTCTCATCTTATTCTCTAATTTCACCGATTATTTTCTCTTTTACTCTCATATTCTTTTTTTATCCAACGGATACTAGCAAAGTTTGAAGAAACTTTGAACAACAATGGAAGGCTTCAAAACTCTTGGTGTTCACATGATTCTCAAAGGACCAAACTACTTACTTTGGTCAAGAAACGTGAAGACCATTCTTTGTGGACGCGGTTTATGGGAGCATGCTGAACTTGGAGCGGTGCCAAATCAAGTTACCATCATAGATGGAAACCAAGTGGTGGCAGCCGGTGACCCTAACAAGTGGTTTCAAGAAGATCAAGTTGTTATGGCAATTATCCAAAGCTCTTGACTCGCCCATCTATAAGTCTTATTCTTAGTGCGAAAATGCTCAGGAGCTTTCGGATACACTCAAGAAGGTGTTTGGAAATATCTCAAACCTAACTCGTGTGTTTGAAGTCCAAAAGGCGGTTAACTCACTTTGTCAAGAGGACATTGCGTTACTAAAATTTAGTGACTAAATCCAGACTTGGAAAGGAATGGCGGCTCTGAGGGCGACTTCAAGAGATCGGGATGAAATGATGGTGGATTTGGTTGATAAAGGTCCTCCACCTAATGACCCTCCTGATAGAGGTTCCTCTTGGGTGTCGAAGGTTAGAGGTTCGAGTGTTGGTGGCTTGCTTGCTCTTGAAAGTTTAATTGCGGATAAATTCATCATAGAGAGAGTTAAGGTTACGTTTCCGAACGGAGAGGATGGAGAGGCTGTGGTATCTGTGGAACCAGTGGTCTTTGAAGAGATGAATAAAGTCTGGAAGAATTGTATGGTAGCCAAGGTTTTGGGTAGTCATGTCCCTATTCATATTTTGCAAAGGAAGCTTCAAGAGGTATGGAAACCGCAAGGCGTGATGAATGTTATTGATCTTCCACGCCGGTTTTTTATGATTCGCTTTGATTTAGAAGATGACTATTTGGCAGTGCTCTCTGGTGGACCGTGGAAGGTTTTTGGGAATTATATTCTCACTGACTCCTAGACCCCGAATTTTGATCCAAGGAGTGATGAGATTAGCTATACGCCGGTGTGGGTGAGACTTATTGATGTTCCTGTAAATTTTTACCATAAAGCACTTCTATTAAGCATTGCAGAGGGGATTGATAGACCGATTTGGGTGGATATGAATACTTCAAGTTTTGAAAGAGCTAAATTTGCTAGAATTTGTGTGGAAGTGAACTTACGGAAAGCTCTAAAAGGTTCAATTATTGTGAATGGTGAAAGGTATTTCATAGATTATGAGGCCCTGAACACTATTTGGTCTGGCTGTGGACTTTACGGAAATTTAATCCGATCATGTCCTACTTCGGTGAAGACGACTGCTCTGGTAGTTTCTGCTCTGGTCAATTTGCCAGCGTCTGTTGAGAGTCCGGTGGAAGAAGATGGCTTTACAATGGTTGGGAGATCTGGTCGGAAGAAGAATATTCTGTTAGCACCAATCATGAATGACTCACATCCATTTAAGGAATTAAGGGAGCGTAATTTAAGGGGTATTCTGATTTTTACAGCTTTTGATAACATCCGAATATCTAACAGATTTGGAAACCTAGAGAAGGATGATATAGCTTGTGAAGTAAGTAATGATTTGAATTTTTCGGAGGCAAATAAGGAAAACATCTTCTCATTCTCACAGAAAAATAAGGAGAAGGCCGAGTTTAGCAAGAAGGAATTTTGAATTGGATCTTAAACTGATAAAGATAAACAAGGCCCACTGCCCAATATCAAGGAAAAGAAGTCTGGACCAATTAAGCTCAGTAATGCTAATGGGTCGAAAGTGTTAGTGGGTAAAGGCAAACAAGTTAAGAATAACAGGCCAGTTAGAGGCCTAATCTTTGGCCCGATAATGAATGATGTGGAATTATCTTCTTCAGGGAAGAGATTACGCATAGAATCTGGGTCTGAATATCGTAATGGTGGAGCTTTCATGGTGGAGAGAGAAAGTTATGTTCAGAATGAACCTCCTATTTCAAGTCTGGGAGATGTTTCAACGGAGAAGGAGATGGCAAATTCTCCTTTGTCTTTACCAGCTTTGTCGGAGAATGCACTTGTGGTTGCATCATCTTCACGTGAGATGAATGCAGAGATGGTGGATTAATGTTGGTCCCTGGCAATCCTTATTTTTCCTGGTTATTATTTGATGATGAAGTTCTTAGTTTGGAATTGTCGGGGGGGGGGGCAAATAAACCCAATTTCTGAAGGTCGATTAGATATATCTTGAAGAAGTATGATACAAATATTCTTGCCTTGTTTGAGACTCATGCTGGTGGCAGTAATGCTAATCGGATTTGTCAAGGCTTGGGATTTGATAATTCCTTCAAAGTTGATGTTAGAGGTCAAAGTGGAGGGTTATGGATTTTATGACGCTCTGTGGTGGGTAATGTNGAGGGTTATGGAATGTGATGGCTTCATCTGATCAATTTATTCACGTCACAATTGGTGATGGTGTGGGTGTTATCAACCTTAATGTGGTTTATGCAGCCGCTTCGGTGAGCCGTCGAAGTGGTCTGTGGGAGCAACTAAGGGATGTAATTGACAATGTTAGAGGACCACTATTCATTGGAGGTGATTTCAATACCATTGTGAGGTTAGACGAGCAGGTTGGTGGTAATGGACTATTGTCTCCAGATTCGGTCGCGTTTAGTAACTGGATTAATCAATTATCTCTCATTGATATGGGCTTCAAGGGGAGCCAATACACATGGTGTCGTGGTCGTATGGAAAATTCTTATGTGGCAAAATGGTTAGATCGTGTCTTATATTGTGCAGAGGCGAGATTGCGGTGGCAGGATGCTTTAGTTCAACATATTCCGTTTCTATCTACTGACCATACACCTCTCTATGTGCAACTCTCACCGACTGTTCCTAGTGATCCATGTCGGAGACCGTTCAGGTTTGAAGTAGCCTGGCTTAAACATGAAGGCTTTAAAGAACTCCTTCACCAGTCCTGGGCCATCAACTTATCAACTTCACAAGCTCTTGTTGGTTTGCAACAAAAACTACGGAAATGGAATAAAGAAGTTTTCGGTAATATTAGTGCTCGAAAGAATGGGCTAATGCAAGAAATTGAGGAGACACAGTGGTTGCTTTCGATACAGCCGACAGACAATCTTCTTGAGAAGGATGATCGTTTAAATAAGGAATTGGACTTAGTCTTGGAACAAGAAGAATTGTTATGGTTTCAAAAGTCGAGGGAGCAATGGATAGCATTGGGAGATAGAAATACCAATTTTTTCTATACATCAACAGTAATTCAAAAATGGTATAATAAAGTGGAGATGCTTATGAATGATAATGACAGTGGTGCTCGGACCCAGCAACTTTGGAGGAAGTGGCAGTGAATTTTTACAAGTCTTTGTATTCTGACCGCGATATAGTTGTGGATGCTAGTCCACTATCTACAGCTGGTTTCGCTTCTTTTTCATGTGAGGATTATGCAGTTTTTGAGAAGCTGTTTTCCTCAGGAGAGATTGAGGCAGCAGTAAGGAGAATGGAAAAATTCAAAGCACCAAGGCCTGACGGTTTCCAACCGGTATTCTACCAAGAATGTTGGGAAACTGTGGGACATCCTGTTTGTCATTTTGTGTTGGAACTTTTTGCATCAGGGAAGCTACCGGAGGGAATAAATGATGTGCTTGTTACACTTATTCCAAAGGTACTAAAGCCGGAACGAATGCCTCAATTTCGCCCAATAAGTCTTTGTAATGTTTTGTTAAAGATCATCACAAAGACATTGGTTTCTTGTCTCAAGAGTGTTATACCTACCTTAATTAGTCTAGCTCAATCAAGTTTCATCCCTGGAAGGTTAAGTCTTGATAATGTGGTTATTACAAGAAGTGGTCCATTCTATGTGCAGGAAGAAAGGCAAGAAGGCTGGATGTTGCTAAAACTCGATCTAGAGAAGGCCTATGACCACGTGAGATGGGATTTTTTTGAAGGAAACTCTTAAAGCGGCGAATTTTCCTGAAGTTTGGGTGAGTTGGATCCTGCAGTCAGTTATTGGTCCTTCGATGACTCTTCTCTGAAATGAGGAAAAGTCAAAACCCTTTAAGCCTGGTAGAGGGTTGCGTCAGGGGGACCCACTTTCACCTTATTTGTTTGTGTTATGTCTGGAAAGACTTTGTCATTTGATTGAGGTTGCGGTAGCTGATAAAAGCTGGAAACCTATTATACTATCTCGAGGTGGACCAGCTTTGTCACATATATGCTTTGCAGATGATCTCATTTTATTTGCAGAATCGTCAGTAAAACAGATCCGGGTCATCAACATGGTGCTGGAAAAATTCTGTAACGCATCAGACCAAAAAGTAAGCCTCGAGGAGTCAAAAGTGTTTTCTCAGGGAATGTGTCACGGGAGCTCGAGCAACGAATCACCATGGAGAGTGGACTAAAGTCGATGAAGGACTTGGGGAAGTATTTGGGAATTCCAGTTTTACAGAAACGAATTAACAAAGATACGTTTGGGGAGATCCTCGAGAAAGTGTTTTCACGTCTAGTTGGTTGGAAATGTCGATGTCTAAGCCTAGTAGGAAGAGTAACACTCACAAAATCGATTTTAAACTCTATTCATATACACTCGATGAGTGCTATCTTACTTCCGCGAAACCTTTTCAAGAAGCTAGATCGAATATCATATGCTTTTGTTTGGGGTGATTATGGGGAACATAAGAAGTAGCATCTTATAGTCTGGAAGAGGGTTTGTGTACCAAAACAAGATGGTGGGTGAGGCATTCGTTTGTCTTCTCCAATAAACAAAGCATTACTAGCTAAGCTTGGATGGTGCCTCTTGAATGACAAGTTGAGTTTATGGGCTCAAGTATTAAGGAAGAAATATAAAGTGACTGAGATTCGAGATAGCACTTGGCTACACCCACGAGGGAATGCGTCTTCAACATGGAGGAGTATTGTGAATGCTATATTTGAAGTGATAATCAAGGGAACTCGCTGGATTCTAGGTGATGGTAGAGATATATGTTTTTGGACAGATATATGGCTTCTTGATATTCCTCTTCGGAATGTCGCTGTTTAGGACCCACCAGTAACAGCACTAGCGTTGAAAGCTCATGATTTATGGGAAGAAGGTACAGGCTGGGCAATGAACTATTTATCCTCTTTTCTTCCGATGAATACTCAACTTCAATTGGGGTCGGTGGTCCTTAATGTGATAACCAGAAGTCGAGATCCTGTCTCTTGGGTTGGAACTATTAATGGCCAGTTCACTGTCAAATCGGCGTATGCCTTACTTACTCNACATCCTCTTGAATCTCGTTGAGATTGCAAGAGCCTATCCCTTCATCCCAATCCTTGTGAGTGCCGATTCTAGGAGAATCATATCAAAAATCATGTAAAGAGTTCATATCTTTATATGCCTATGTCTTCATCAAGCAATTATGACCAATTCGGAGAGGTTTCAAAGACATTTGTCAACGACTAGTATATGTGTAGTCTGTAGAGGTGGTGAAGAAACAATACTTCATTTACATCATGATTGCCCAGCTATGCTTGGCGTTTGGCGTCGAACAGTACCGAATTGTTTGCGGGATAGATTTTTCTCAGCTTTGATTCTTGATCGGTTGTATTTAAACCTTAGAGAGAATGTAGCTTTTGGTAATGGTAAGTGGCAGGTTTTCTTTGCTATGTCAATTTGGTGGGCATGGAAGTGGAGGTGCAGAAATGTATTTGGGTCTAATGCTAGATGCAGGGACTGAGTGAAGGTTCTTAAGTCACTCTCGGAGGAGGTGATGCTGGCTTTTTGAACTCAAAAGTCTCAATTCCCTAAGCCACCAAAGGTTATAAGGTTAATCTCATGGGAGCCACCGGGGGAGGGTTGGTTTAAAATCAACACGGATGGAGCATCATGTTGTAACCCAGGTTGTGGCACTACAGGGGGTGTGTAACGAGATAGTCAAGGTGATTGGTGCGGGGGTTTCTCCCTTAATATTGGTATATTTTCTGCACCCTTAGCAGAGCTTTGGGGTGTATATTATGGCTTTGTCATTGCTTGGGAGAAACAAGTATGAAGGTTGGAGGTGGAAATTGACTCGGAAATAGTGGTTGGAATTCTGTAGACAAAGGTGTGTGACACTCATCCTTTGTCCTACCTAGCACGCCTGTGTTATGGCTTCTTGTCGAGGGACTGGTTAGTCTGTATCAAGCATGTGTATAGGGAAGCAAATCAGTTAGCTGACGGTTTGGCGAACTATGCATTTACACTATCATTGGGTTTTCATTATTTTGATTTTGTTTCATATTCTTTACATTCTTTATTGGACAATGATGTATCTGTGGCTATGTACCCAAGAAATGTTTTGATGTAATTTCTATAGGCTATGAATAAAATGGGAGCTTGGCTCCCATCCTTTCACCAAAAAAAAAAAAAGAGGACATTGAGTTTACCTCACACTTTGAAAAGTGGCGAGCTTTGTGGCCTAAGTTGGAAATGCTTTGTCCCATCACCACCGATCCGGAAATCCTCAACAAACGGCATGAAAGAGACCTGGTGTTTAGTCTTCTCCTTACCTTGAGTCCAAGGTACAATAACCTTATTGTTCACATCTTGATAGAAGACAAGCTCCGGACCTTGATGATGTTTGCGCTCAGATCCAAAAGGAGAAGGGAAACCTTAAGTTATTTGGAGGAGTTGGCGAATCGTTATGGCCAACAAAGGAACCTACAAACCCTCAGATAGGAAACACTTGGTGTGTGACCATTGCAAGAAGAATGGCCACGTGAAAGACAAATGTCGGATCCTCCATTCGCATCTTAAGCCGAATAAGTTCAAGGAAGCTCGTGCTAATCTCGTCAAAGGAGAAGGTAACTCAAGTCAAGCCGAGACAACTAGCAATAGACCTACTCCCATGGACGTGGATACGGCCTTAGCTCACAATGCCTTGGTACAAGACATGGAGAGGCGCTTCAACCTTGACTCCCTCATCAAATCCCTCACAATATGATTTGCGATCTGAGTCTTATGCACAACATCAAACCGACCACGGGTAATATCATGATTGCAAATGGCCAGAAGGCTCCCATTAAGGGAGTTGGAGACTTGAGACTTTTTAATAAAATGTGTAAAGCATTTTATTTGCCAAAATTTACATCGAACTTTCTTTCCGTTCATAAGACAACCAATGATTTAAATTGCAATGCTATTTTTAGGCCTAACGGGGTAAAATTTTAGGATATTGATACCGGATATATCCTTGGAAGCAGTGTGACTCAAAGAGGACTTTATGTGCTTGAAGACACAAAGACATCTTCTAATCTATCCAATGCTTTTAATTCTGTTGTTTATAGTAATGAAAATGTGCTTTGGCATGCTAGATTAGGCCATTCACATAGTAGAGCATTTAAATTAATGTTGCCAAGTAGTTCATTTGATCATATAGATAGTGAAGCTTGTATTCTTGGTAAACATTGCAAGTCGGTTTTCAAAAATCTTCTACATTCTATGAAAATTGCTTTGAGTTAGTTCACTCGGATGTATGGTTTTCACCTTGCTCATCTAGAGATAACCAAAAGTACTTTGTCACATTTATAGATGAAAAATCAAAGTTCACTTGGCTAACGCTTTTACCATCAAAAGATCGTGAGTATGAAGCCTTTGTTAATTTTCATACATATGTGACTAATCACTATAAATTGAATATGAAAAGGTTGCGATCGGATAATGGTGGAGAGTATACAAGCCAAAAAAATTAAACAATATCTAGCCAAACACGGAATTGAGCATCAAACGAGTTGTCCCTACACGCCACAACAAAATGGTGTCGCGGAAAGGAAGAATAGGCACCTAATGGAGGTAGCAAGATCAATGATGTTTCATACCAATGTTCCCAAGCGTTTTTGGAGTGATGCCGTAATGACGGCATGCTATCTAATCAATCGAATTCCAGAAAAAGTACTCAATGACCAATCACCATTTGAGATACTCAACAATTTAAAACCATCTTTTGACCACTTACGAGTTTTTGGATGTGTTTGTTTTGTATTAGTCTCTGGAGACTTGAGAGACAAGTTAGAGGAAAAGAGCACGAGGTGTACATTCTTTGGATACTCTACGACTCAAAAGGGGTACAAGTGTTATAATCCG
>OVAX01003469.1:0-19460 GCA_900406405.1 Lepidium africanum | reverse complement strand
ATCTCTAAATTCCTCTCCTAAACACTTAAAACACTTTCTTCATATTCATCCTAAAGCTTTCCCTTCCAACAGATACTTCTTCTGGAGAATAGTCATAATCAAGGAGAGGCCCCATAGCACGTCCGATGTGATTGATCACATTCTCAGATAAGTATTGTAGAGGAATGCCACGAATTTGGACCCAGAAAGAGATCAAATTCAACATATGAGGCGCCATAGTTGGAGTCCAGTGTTGAAGCACAAGCATAAGATCCGCAAAAGCCCAAGGACCGCCACAAAGAACTGTTTCCATCATTTCTTCATTTGGGAAGAGGAATTGAAAACAACCACCGGGGATAGTTCGACCATGTATGAGACCATTCAAGCGCTAGGCATGAGGCATAACAGAGATGAGTGATCGAAGATTTTGCCTTTGAGGCATCGTCGGCCTTCCGGTGATGATGAAGCGATTCCCTGCTTCAGCTTGTGCGGTTACAACCGTGGGGAGAAGGAAAAGAATCTCCTTTGATCCAAGTTCCAATTCTTGCAGTGATTGGCGAAGATTACAGCCATTGCAAAGAGAAAATTTTTGTATCTTGTGAAGATGAAAAAAAAATATCGAAATTGGATACAAAAATGGCGAAATAGTTACAGAAATCTTCGACGAAGATAAATAGGTCATCGCGTTGTGCAAGCAACATGGGATTGATAGAGGAGTGCAGTCGTGGTTCAAAATTGTATGAATTATCGGTGTTTGTGGTGGTAATCGTCACGAAATCAAAGATAACCGTTAATCGCATTCTAATCATTCTAATCGATCTCAAAGACATTTTTGTTTTGGTTCAAAAAAAAAAAACGCCTATCATTTAAAGAAAACAAAAAAACGTCAATTCCTCAAATAATTAATGTTTTTGACTTTTAACTTCGTGTTGATTGGTGTTGTTTACTAAATAACTCCCCGCCTTTGAGTACAGTAGCAAAAATATCTGGTCAAATAGACGCTTACGTGGACGAGTTAGCCCATCATCGATCAAATAGGAGTCAGAGAGGGTTTTCGGCTCTAGGGTTTATGCTTTGATCAAACACTTTCACGAATTTTTCGAAGGCCTTGTCAAATGTTTACCAGATTGGGTCGAATTGTTACCCTAAGCTCAAAATTTCGGTCTTTGACCTCAAATGGATCAATGAAGAATAGCTCTTTCTTCTCTCGCCATGGATACGCCACTGTTGCTCCGTCGGCTGATACTCCACCGCTGAAGGATTTCCCCAGCAAATCTCTGGTATTGATCAAAGTCCTAATATTTTGTTCAGAGATCTCGTATTACAGTTAAATAAAGTCAATGATTTGGCAAATACTATAAGCTATGTGCTTAATTGTAGTGGTGTTCAGGAATCTATTGGTTTTGAAGCTATGCTCTATTTCGATGCCATGGATAGTTTCTAGTTTAATTGAATTTCTCCCTGAAAATGAGCTGAATTTGGGAACCGTCATGGTTTTGTTGAATTCGTCTAGGCTGTACCTGTAAGAAACTACGACTAGGATGGATTTGGCTTCATCCCTTTTTTTGTTTGACTTTTCATTTTCCCTTAGTTTATACATAACAATCTTATATTGTGATTTAGAAATATGCTCTTTCTTCAACTGAAATCCTTTGTGTCTTCTTTATCCTAAAGTATATGATTGACAGATAAACCTGGATAAGATGTTTTGGTCAAAGCCATGTTCATTGGCTCTGCCCAAAGACTCTCCTCTTAGAGTTGATGAACCAAACTATGAAGGAATCCGTCGTCTTGTACTAAAGCTGCTTATGTTCTATAGCAAACAAAGCATGTCTATCCGTGGGGCTAACGTGATCTACAAGCGGATCATTTCACAAGTTGACAAACCTGCGATCTATGATGGTATTTTATTTGGTTTCTAGCACTGTATGACACAGAAGGTATATTAATTTCTTTTTGCAAACAGAATTATGATGTTTATTTATATATATGATGGTTTGTCTCTGTTGCAGTATTTAACTTGGAGAAAACATTCAAAATAACGTTTTCGTTGCTTGTTCTTCATATGTGGCTTGTTTTACGCCGCTTGAAAGAAGATGGAAAGGAAGGTGTTGACCTTGGTCAATATGTCTATGAGATTTACAATCATGATGTGGAAGTCAGGGTATCTAAGGCCGGGGTACGTTTAAGACTTGATTTTACTCTACTGTAGTTTCCGAGATATGATGGTCGTAATTCTGTTTTCGAAATTGCAGGTCAATTTGTTGCTGGCCAAGTGGATGAAGGAATTGGAGAGAATATTTTATGGAAATGTTGTTGCCTATGATGCTGCACTGCTTCCAGAAGCTAAACCAAATGAGCTACAAATTAAATTATGGAGGTAAATCTCTTATAATGTCATGCTTTAGCTAGTAGAGAAAATACACAGCGATATAGCTAGTAGAGAGTATACACAGCAATGTAGCTGGGGTCGAATGTAGATACGTTGTGGCTAGTAGAGATAATGAATTTGTCTCAGAATCTCAAATGGCATTTCGATTGTAGGAACATATTTTCTGATGATGGAGCAACAACGCCTGATGAGACTGATCTGAAAGCAGCAAAGGTATGATTTTCCCTAGTCTCTTTCTGTTTTTCATAACTCACACAAAAACTGACATACAAGTTTAGGCTTTGTGTACCAAAATATTTGAGACATTGCTTTTATGTTTCAGGCAATGACAGGATATGTCCGAAGAGAAGTTAGTTCTCTTTCTTTGACAGGTGCACTATATCTTATATTCTACTTTATCACGTACCCCAAAACATTATAGTTTTTTAGTAACCTAAGAAACTGTAGTTGGCTGATTGCCCTAGTCCGATTCAATAGACATGCCTTGTCTTATATGGTTCTGTTTTGTAAATGCACAGATAAAGAGTCCATATTCTCAGGCAATTTCTCGTTCACCCCTTTGGATAACAAGTGTGACTAAAATGCATTAGAGGAAGCTGTGGCGCTTTGTGATTCAATCCTTAGTTCATTCTTTGTTTTGTTCTTTTCGAATTCTTTATATGCAACCAGGGAACCGTACACAAAGGAGCATGCTGGTTGTTAGCATTGAGATTATCACGAACACTGTAAAAGGTAATAAGAACACTGTATTTGCTTTCATTGCTACAGTAATTGGCTTTGTAATGCTCAAGACCATATCTTCATAGAAGGCAATAGTAATTACTTCTATTCTTTCAACATGAATAATCTTGTGTTTTTACAGGTATAAGATCCCCTTTTTTGTTCTTGAAGGTAATTAGACAAATATAAGATTAGCTCACAACAAATTTAGACCAAGTTCATGACTTGTCAGACTGAAGTTATACCTTGGTGGTTATACTTTTGGCCTTCCTTTTCACGTCTCTTGAGTACAGTACACCATTAAACCCGATAACGTTTTGCTTCCTTGGTCTATATATCAACAATACTTCATAGCTCCCTTCTAACTTCTCTACTCACTACTGTTAGCTTTAGTAATATGACACTCGAGTAATTCTAATACCTCCATACTTAATACTATTGATAGTGTTGATGTAATTATTTCATCTTCTCCTTCTAGAAGTCTCATCATGGCGTAAATACATATAAACATGCATGCCTAATATGAAATCAGACATTCGATATTCCCATAACTCTATATAACAAAACATAAAAAGATCCAAAATTACAGCATACATATTGCACGTTATTAGATCACACATTAAACACACAAAAGTTGAAAAACAAAACAAAGAGAAGATATTAGAGATCGTTTTTATTAGCTGTTTTTAATGAGCTTTTTGTTGTTGTTTTTGGTGAACATCAATGTTGGACTGACCATACTTAGGATCATGTGCTCTGCTCCCTAACTTCATCCTTCGAGCATTCTCTATCTTCTCCGATCCAGACCCCGCCACGTGCCTAACCACATTTCACCATATATATTCAAACTCGTTTTATCAGGCTATATAGCGGGACAAATCCCACATATAGAAAGCTTGTTAAGCACTCAAGTATCAAGTTAAACATTTTCAAATATCACGTATCAGGTTAAACATTTAGATTTGAAAAGATCGAGATCCGACACCGTACTGGTGGGATACACATCAAAGCGGCTAATCCAAAGTGTTTTGTATAAAAGTACCACTACACTACACCACAAGCCCCTTGGCTTTTAAGACATTTTCACCGTATATATTCAAACTCGATTTATCAAGCTAGGATTCATGGAAACTCATTACATCACATTTTTGTGTATTGGGTGATAATTAATTAAATTACCTGTAGAGCCAAGAGAAAGCGTGAATGGCGGCTATGCCAAAGCCACCGGAGGCTAGGAATCCGGTGATGATGAGTGCTACTGTGATCACAGCCGGAACCAAGACGGGGCTGAAGATGACGAAAAGAGGAGTGGCTACTATCAGTGCGATCACTGTCCCGGCGAGTGTTAATCCGGAGAGGACAAGGAGTGATCCACCAGCTGTGACTGCGGTTGCTGCCTTCACCATCTGCCTCGTCTTCGATTTGGACTCTCCACCACTCTCTTGACTTAATATAATCTCGTGATGGGTTCTTGTTTGGTCCGCCATTGGTTCTTCTTTGAGAGAGAGAGAGAGAGATAAGTAATATTTATTGGAGTAAGCAAAGCAAACTGGTGGTGATATATATGAAGGAGAATGGAGAGTGAAAGGTGGTCGGGCTTTGCTTGAACCGTGTCATATTTGCAGAGTGTTTTCATGCAGCCGGTGCATGTGTAAGTGAGAGTAGAGATATGTCTGTTTTGCGACACGTATGTTGCATGGCCGTTTCTTTTTGAAATAGGACACAAGTGAATAAGTGATGGAGACAAAAAGTGAGATCAAACGTTAGATAGTCTTGATGTTATGGTCTTTGATGCCAGTTGCCACTCTTAATTAAGAAGGACAAAAAGAGAAGTTTGGATTCGATCCGTTAAAGCAAACCAACTTAGCCCACAGTGAATAGTAGCCCGTTGCTTCAAGGAGCAAATATGCTTTTGGGTTTGCAATTAGGAAGATGTGGAATTTCTTTAGATGATGTCAATTATTTTTTTTACAATAACTCGACCCGTAAAGGAATACATAATGTAGTTTTGAATTGTTTTTGCCAAGGAATTTAATTTTGTAGAGTTGACAAGTATGAGCTCTAGGTTTTTGGTTTTTATATAGTTAAAAAAAAACTTTCTAAAAAAAATAATTGGTTATAAGAGTTGACAAGTATAGGCTCTAGGTTTTTGTCTTTATAACGTGACTCAAAAATAAATATAGAACATGATTGGATTAGTTTTCAGAACAGTATATTATTGCTCAGTCAATCTCATAAATTTGCCTTTCTCAAAACTCATTCAATCCCATAAATTAGCTTTTCTCAAAATTCTTTGCTTCAATTAATAGCTTAAAGTTGAAAACAATAAGTCTTGAAAAACTTCAAGCTTAAATCTTCTAGAGAAGGGAGTTCAAAGTTCAAATACCATGTGATCATCTTGAAGACGTCATTATTAGTTGAAGTCAACGATTAAGTAGTCATCCGATGATATAGCTTTCGTATGTAACACATAGGACTAGTATGTTTTTGATTTTTAGTTATGTCAACATGTTTATGTGTACGGGTAATTAAGAGATTTTTGTTCCTTTTATGTTTAAACCAAATGTGAAATGGTAAGAAGCCAAATCTCCTAAAACTCTTAGGGTAGTTTTGTTCGTTTTTGCCATCAGGATACAAGAATAGAAAGTAACCACTATAAAAGCCTCCGGAAAATCTAACATATGAAATACTACGAGAACAAACAAAGGTTATGACCTCAACACTCCAAAGAACTAATCTAAAGCCAGAACCATGTTAGCCACTTTTGGGGTAGTTATTTCCACCATTTTGTTTTTATGTTTTTGGGAGAATTGGTCAAATGTCATATTTGACCAAAACTAAAGAATATTAAATTTATATTCAAAAATATTTATGAGCGATTCTTTTGTCAACTGATTGAAAATTTATCATTAATGATTTAGTTGATATTATAAAAAAATTATTTTTTATTCAAGATTGATAAATTCTGATCTATAAAAAGTAATACATCTCTTTCGATTCGCTTAGGACTCTTGTTTTAATTCAGAGGATTTCAAACCTCTCATTCCGATCAATCTTTCTCTCTTCTTTAGAGTGGAGCCTCTTTTTCGATCTTACTAAGATTACGGTATTTTCTTTCCTAAATATCATACTTTCCTTTTCTCTCGTTTCGCTTTCCTTCTTTGAACATGAAATATTCCTTTCTGATCTATTGAATCAATTTCTTCTAGCGAAATCTAATGAATTTTCCCTTTGTGAGCGCAATCTCTAGGTTTTTATCTTTACACAACTTCAAAACCTATATTAAATATTTTTGGCTTTATAGAGTAACGTGACTCAAAAATAAATATAGAACATGACTGGATTAGTTTTCTAAATAGTAAATTATTGCTCTCTAGAACAACGAGAACAATATTTAGTCAATCTCATAAATTAGCCTTTCTCAAAACTCATTAAATCCCATAAATTAGGTATTTTCAAAACTCTTTGTTTTAGTTAGTAGCTTAAAGTTAAAAACAATACGACTTGGGAAACTTCAAGCTTAACTCTTCTAGAGAAGGGAGTTCAAAGTTCAAATACCATGTGATCATCTTGAAAACGTCATTATTAGTTGAATTCAACGACTAAGTAGTCATCCGATGATATAGCTTTCGTATGTAACACATAGATTTCCTTTTTGTTTAAGCCAAATGTGAAATGGTAAGAAGCCAAATCTCCTAAACCTCTTAGGGTAGTTTTGTTCCTTTTTGCCATCAGGATACAAGAATAGAAAGTAACCACTACAAAAGCCTGCACTCAGGAGACTACACCCTAACAAGAGAAACAATAAAACCCTTAGGAAGGAAAACTAACAAAAGGAATACTACGTACGAGAACAAACAAAGGTTAAGACCTCAAAACTCCAAATAACTAATCTAAAGCCAGAACCATGTTAGCCACTTTTGGGTTCCACCATTTTGTTTTAATGTTTTTGGGAGAATTGGTTAAATGACATAAAAAATATTAAATTTATATTCAAAATAGAAATATGAGCGATTCTTTTGTTAATTCTTAATGCTGATTAAAAATTTATCATTAATGATTTAGTTGGTATTATAGACATCATTTTATATTCAAGATTGATGAATTCTGATCTATAACATAAACTCTAAATCCTATCATGTGAGGTTACATTATTACAGGAAGTCGAACTCCAGTTGAGAAAATTGAAGAAGTGGACATTAATCATTTGGTCAAATTCACTTTCCCTTGTATAAACGTCAATTTGTATACAATAGAAATTTTCTGTATAAAATATTTTTTTACAACATTATAATTTAACAAAATGGATATGATTTATAAAATTGTATCTATGTGACATTTATAAAACATGATGTTTTACACGAAATTAATAAAATGGTATGATGTTTGTTCTTTATATATAGATCGACACAATCTTACGTAAAAGCACATTTGTTTTAAATTATCTGTGTTTGTTTAAAAACTTTCTTATTGTAGTAGGTGTGATTTTTAAAGAGTATATAAGTTTATTAAAAGATAGAATGCAAATAAAATGAAGGGAGAGAATACAATTTTAAAAAATTTCAAAATAATAAAAAAAGTTATGCCAGTGACCATTAGCGTAGTGACAAGTGGTAAGTCCACTAAGCATACTTGCATGTTTAATGATCGACTCTTACTATCTGTATTATGTAAGAATTTGGCTAATGAACCGGTCAGTTATGACCCAATATTAACAAAAATAAAAATTAATAGATCAAGTTCTAATGTGTTAGGGATGAGAGAAGAGATAACTTACATAACTAAAAATAGAATAATTTATGGTTAGTGCTGCCAAACCATATATTAATAGAGGGACCCGTAATTAAATGGTACCTAGGCCGAAATTTCAAATTTTGATACATGAGTGTTGAAACTTAAATGCAGGAAATTCAAACTTTCACTGTCCAAAATAAGCAAGTTGTGTCTGTACAGTTCATACCTTAACCGTGGAAGAAACAACAATCATGTTTTTTTTTTTTTTGTCAACTTTGATAATTCTTAATAAAAAATGTCGAGAAACTAGTCGGATGTAGTGTATACAAAAAATAAATTTCTCAAAAGTCATACGGGCAAAGAGATCTGTTTTGTAGTTTAACGAATGAGATATACAACACATGGAAACAGCACTAAAAAGACTCTTGATGCGAGTGAAGTATTCTACATACTCCTTGAAAGCCGGCTAGTCATTTGGAGAAAACATTATCTTCAAAACTTCTAAGTAGTCGGATGCTATTACCACCTCAGTGATGTTCATCTCAATCAAGCAAGTCATTGCCCAAAACAATAATCATATTATTAAACGCAAATTAGTTTTACACCAAATCTAATATGTAAATTCTATAGTTGAAAATGTAAATATTCTTAATTATTATAATCCAGAGTGAGCTGAAACAAGAATCTAAAACACTTAATATTTGTCTAAAATAAGTGCAGTGGACATACATATTTTCAAAATCATAATTTACACTTAACCTAAAAAGGTAAGAAAAATATATTGAGCTAGCTCTACTAGCAATATCGGATGTGAAAAGTCACAAGTTGGAGTTTCAGTTTGTGTAGAGAAGACAAATATTTCTAAAAAAAATTTCTAAAGGTTGTCTACGAATTCATGAAGACTAGGTTTTGATCCCAGCTTTGCGCTTGAAGAAAAAAATGGTTCAAATTTCTCTTTGAAGGAAAAATAAAACAATAATTAATTAATTTGGGTCTTGGATATGAACAAGCCTGGAAATAGCGACACATTGACGATGGTCCCTCAATGTAAAAGACAAAACCTTTCTTCATCTTTAAAAACAATACTTTAAGTCCACTTGCGATACTCCAAAACGACAGTAAAACTAAACAAGTCAAAAACATTTAAAAAAGGATCCTTCCTCTCCCCATCCCAATCTAAAGAAGAAGCTAACTACGAAGCCTCTCACTTCCCACTTTTATATAAACCTCTCCAACCTTAAAATCCAAACACACAATCAACAACAAAGCCTCTCACTTCTCACTTTTATACAAAAACACAACAATCAGAAACAACACAAAGAAGACTCTAATAGCATCTATGGCTTCTTCATATCAACAACAAGAACAAGACCAATCAGCTTTAGATCTCATAACTCAACATCTTCTTACTGATTTCCCTTCTTTAGAAACTTTTGCTTCCAGCATCCAGCACTGTACCACCACAACCTCCACTCTACGCCAACGCAAGCCACCTCTTTCCACTATTGCAGTTCCTACTACTGCACAGGTGGCTCAAGAGGATGATCAAAGACATTACAGAGGTGTGAGGAGAAGACCTTGGGGTAAGTATGCTGCTGAGATCAGAGACCCAAACAAGAAAGGTGTTCGTGTTTGGTTAGGGACTTTTGACACAGCCATGGAAGCTGCAAGAGGTTATGATAAAGCTGCTTTTAAACTAAGAGGAAGCAAAGCCATTCTTAACTTCCCACTTGAAGCAAGCAATTACAGAGACTTTGGAGAAGACAACAACAACAACAACAACAACAACAACAACAACAACAACAATAACAAGACTGTTTCTTTAAAAGAAAAGAGGAAGAGACAAGTAATTGAAGATGAAGGCCACCTGAGAAACCATAAAGCTATTAAGACGGAAGAGACAAAAGCTCAGACTGAGGCTTGTCCCTTAACACCATCAAGTTGGAAGGGGTTTTGGGATGGAGAAGACAGTAAAGAGATGAGACTATTCTCAGTGCCTCCTTTATCTCCTCAAGTCGTGGTTACGTAAGTTTCTGAGCTTCAAACTCTGAAAATCCCAGAGTTTTGGGATCAAGCAAAACAACCAACTTGGGATCAAGCAAAACAACCAAGATGATGATAATAACAGAACTTACTAGTCTTAAGGTTTGTGTTAAAAGCTTCTAAATGAGCAGATTGTAAAAACTGGTATGTTAAATTTATTCATTCTTCTTATGTGTTATTATTTCTTACCAATCCAGAAACGAGCTCAAAAGGATGATAGTTTTATAGAACAGAGAAATAGTTCTAACTTTATATGTTATTATTTCATCCCTATAAAATTTCACACACTGGAACTGATGATTGTGAACTTAATTCTCACAAATCAACTCCAAGAAAAAACTGGACCTTTCTTCAAGAGAACCAAATGATAACACATCTACATTTTTGAAGAGCTAATCACATATATTGATTACACACAGATGATTCCATGGCCGAAGGAAGAGTCCTAATAGACAAGAACAGTACTTTGAAACTACTGGAACCTCTCAATAGATCGAAACAGTTTTTAAATATGCTGAAAACATGCTGCACAACATCAAACCAAGTGGGTCTTCGATCAAGAAAAGTATTCCATTTCAAATCCCAAATCCTCTCCTACTCTGTTGGACATCTGAAGTAGAAACTTTTCACAAAAGGATGAAATTTTGACCTATGTATGTATACATAAAACACACGTTATACAGAAGCAAGCATTAAACTGAAGTAAAGAGCGATAATAAGGCAACAACTTAAGGTCTTGAACCAACAAAACTGCCCAAGACTCATAGAATATAATACGAAATATAATGAATCCGTTCTATTGTCACCCGCTTCACCAGAGCTTCGGCTTCCAGATGTACTTGATGCCAAAGTCATATAACATGAGAATATTACCTCAACTATTCCAAGTCACTAAATCAAAGTAACAAAAAGGAGAATAATAGAGATGAGCAGTAGGTAAGAATTCTTTAAGTAGAACGAATATATAGGCACAAAACATTCAGTGGAATACTCTATTTTATATTTTTCATTGCATAATATCCGTGAATACATGATACAATTGAACTGAACAAGATTTCCTTTGCTGCTAATACCATGTATCAAATACATTGGTCGTAATCGACTTCTTGCTACCTGTGCAATCACTGAATAAATGGGATGATATTATAGTGTAAGCAAACTACGTGACATATCAATGTCAACTAGAAAACTGTTGCTTTACTATAAGAAACATGAGTCCTTAATTATCGTGGCCCAGACCATTGGGTGATGAATGTTTACTGGGTTAGGCATAGAAATGATCGATGATATGCTCTATGACATCTGCTCCTTCTATATGCATATCTTCATTTTTTACCTGTAAATGACATAACACAGGCTTTTAAAATTCATGATTTTACTAAAATTCTGTGGAGTTTAATCTATGATTCCTATCAGAAACTGATGTCATATCTCAGGACACGTGAGGGATAGCAGGAGAGAGTAAGAGACCTGTATAACACTATGGGCAGCGAACCTCTGCCTGCTACTGTGAAAACTAACATCAACTTTTTCCCATGAGACAGAGGAGAGGCCTTTGATCATTTGTTCTGCAAAATCAACAAGGCATTATGTTTTAAATACATCATGCTGTACATGAAAGTAAAAAAGCAGAGGCACTACAAAACATATGAGCTAATGAGATTTAAAGCATAGAAATAGATATAAGAGAAGTGAGTAATAAGTTATACAACAAAACTAGTAAACACCTAAATGGTCAGTACATTATCAAATGCAAGCTAACCTTCTATGTCGTCTTCATAAGTCTCGCTTTCTAATATGTCCTCAGCTTCACACGCCTTGCAGAGTTCTTCGTAAACAATATGAGGATACTTCTCATTCAAAGAATCTTCCCACTGGTGGACAACAAATTGCTCATTTTCAGAGAGACTCATCATATCTAAATTCTATACGAAATGAAATAGTCCGGTCAGAGACAGATACCTTAGGCAATTCACTGTCACGTCTAATAGATGCTGTCCTCCAGCCAACGATGTCTATTCAGATAAAGTGAAGGAAAAACAATGTAATCTCATATGTTAAAGTGCACATATTACTAAAAGGAGCATATAAACAGGATACGATCATGCCCCACATTTGAATAAACCACCCGCCTTTTGAAGGCACGCAGTGCAGATCTGCAATACAGGAAAACGTCTTGTAGTGAGAACATCTTTGATACATGGATAAGTTAACTAACTTGTGACAAATAGGCAATGGACTTTGCATACATGAAATGACAATCACCGGTATCTTCCACCATGCGTCGAAGCAAGGGTGGTTTTCCCTCTTCTTCATCTTTCAAGAAAAGGTGTCGGCCCGTTTTTTTAAATATCCAGTGGATAATGAGACCGGCAACTTTCTCAATGGAAGAGAAACCAAAGAGAAACGGAACCTGGAAGAAGATAACCAATTGTTCTAAATAACATCTAGACACAAGCGAAATCTCAATTTAACTATACAAACAGATTTCCATTGTTCAAGAAAGCAAGTGTCAGTTACATCTTATATATATAATAAGAAATTAGTTTGATGGAAAGTTGAATATACAAAGTGCCAGGTTTGAAGTAGGCTTTTTAAGATAGCAAGTGAGTGATGTTTATAATTGTTAGTTTTCTTACATTCGCCAGAATCATGTTATGTAATGAAGTTTGTAGAAGAAGAAAGTTCGTATCAAATTCTAACAATTTGTAAAGACTGAATTAACAAAAAACAACTCACTAAAATGAAAGCACTACGTATGCTTATAAGCACAGTTACCTGCCTATTACCCATTGAACCCAAATGTGGTGTAGCTACAGTGATGAAGTTCAGAGCCTCTAGTCCACATATAGTGCCTTCAGGAGGCCCTTCACTACTGTCCCCTCCTAAAGAGTCATTCTGATCTTCTTGATTAGCAGGCTTGTACAATTTCCCAATTGCGTATCTTGCTGCAAGCCCTCCCAAAGAATGTGCAACAAAGGAGATCTTACGGATATTTGGTTTTATTTGAATAATTTCAAGGACCTAACATACATATGGTTACATCAAACAGAGTTGGACGTTGCTAATGTAACTATAACTAAAGGAGAAAGCATGTGATGCTTACCTCAGATGCCAGACGTTCACCCATTACATCAACACCATCTAGAGTAAGCGCAGACGCATTCTTTTCACTACCTGTGCTTAAAACAGCAAGATCATAAGTATCTTGAGGGTCATATGATTCTCAATTAGCATCAGCATTAGGATTTAGGGATAATTGCCAATTAGTACCCATAAGCTTAGGCAAAAGGGATAGTTAATTTTCTGAAAAAGGAAAATAACCCCCATTTGCAATATTCTAAAACCACTACTAATCAGAGTGTACTTACAGTGAACAAACACTTTGTCTGGTAGCTTTTTGACGAACTGCTCAGCTCCAAACTTCCAATCGTCCGTACTGAAGAAGGAATCAAGGATAATAAACAGTTACAGTTAATCGTCCAATAACTTAATTGGTGAATTGGTGAATTGCAGAAAGATATCAGGTAAATGAGATAGAAGTTATCCTAATCGAATAACTAAATTCCGAAACTTCATTAAAAGAGCTAATTATACCTTCCCAAGATCCCATGGACCATAACAACGAGGTGATCGGCGGTAGAAGAATCGGAATTCTGACAACTCCAAACATCAACGCTCCCATCGACAACAGACTCCGCCGAGCAAAGACCATCTTCCTCGTGCTTCTTCATGGGATCAAGGTCAAACGAAAGACGTCGATGCGATCAGATAAAAATTAGAGCTCCAAACACCCAATTCCAGGTGAAAAAACGGTGAATGAGCAGAAATTTGACAAAACAATGGTCAAAACTAATTGAAGATAGGATTTTTCTAACAGTAGAAAGTGTGAAGTGGGAATGAAAACAGCAAGAGGGAACAAACTTTCCAGAGAAGGAAAACACGGAAAATGTAACGTGGAAGGAAGCAGCGATCCTATGTCGGCTTCGAGACTTCTCGGCAACAAAAAAAAATCTTCTGTACCTTTGCCTTTTTTTCTCTAATTTAGAATAAAAAACGGGAAATACAAAGGATAAGGATAATTTTGACTTTTAATGAATTACAATAGTCTTTTGACTTTACCAGTTACTACTTCCTGCATAAGCTGGTTAATTAACTAGATATCTTCAAGAACGGAACTCTGCTATATTTCGATGCAATGAAGACGTTGTAATGACAGATAAGTTAAAGGAATCGTAACGCAGGTTTAAAGATAGACGTGCTAACGTGTAAGTTGAATCATTTAACGAAGACGTATTAAGATTTTTAATTTCCTCAAGTTGTTATGGAATCGTAACGCAATTCAAATGTTTAAAAACTACTTTTCCGATAAATGTATTCTTCAGTTCTATCAATTTCAGGCAACAGATTACAAGTTGAGAATGTTTGAATCGATCAGACAAAATTTGCCACTTCAAGGTCGAATCAAGCTTACAAGATCAATGCGCCTTAATAACCCCAAGATAATTTTCAAGCACTAAATGACATGAACTGTGGCCATTAATGGTTCAACGTATTCTCAGATATCCCACGCGGGCTTCACTTCCATAAAATCAATAACACTTGAACACATTAGGTAGAATCAATTCTACTAAATCACTATTCAGAATTTACATTGCTCAAGAGTCCTGGCCTTTCAGATTCTTTTTCAATGATTCAATCGGATTCAGCAATGTACAGAAACACGTTAAATTTCTCAAATTATTTACTAAATTATCATAATAGTTGATTCAGAAGCCTAAACAATTGTGACCTCAAAGTGATGCACTAAGCATCTCTCAGATCAAGTGTTGGATTAGATTATGCTTCATCATTATCAGTTAATTTTATTTCTAAAACAGGTCAAAATCAAACGACTCGAACAAAAACTTTCAAAATTGATTAAGAGGATTAGGAGATCACTCAGTGGTGGCTAGTGATTTAGGTTCGATTCTGCCAGCAATTCTCTTCAGCTAAATCAGAAGAGGGAGCTGTATATCCTCATCGTGATCTCCAAAAAGAACCTCATCATCAAAACATAACTATTCTAAAATTCCCGAGAAATATATAGAATTAATTGAACTCAAATCTTTTCGAGAAAACAAATCCATATTTGAAAACAAAACCAGGATAAAAGATAAATTTAGGGGAGAGAGACGGCTCAGTTCAGCGGGATTATCGACACAGAAACGAATCTCCAATACAGGAAGAAACACCTCATTCCGGTCTGTTGAGCTTGAATTTCCGAGTCATCACTGCCTTCTCAATCTACTCTATTCGAGATTATCAATTAAAATCGTAAAATAAGGAAGATGAGTAAACAAAACAGACTAAACGACTAAACAATTGTAACCTTCATCACAAACGAGAGAACAACACTAGAAGACGATGATGAGACGCTCGTCGATTGCTGTCTATTTATAAGGAATGTGATTAGGGTTTCGTTAGGGTTTTCTGGAAATTTCGTGGAGGCCCAATTTTTGGCTCGGCCCAATTTTTGGCCCGGCCCAATAGAGGATTCAAAATTATGGGTGCTCGTTTCTGCGGATGTTTTGGTTAATTTATATCATAGGAATGGTTTTGGTTAAACAGGGTTTAGGCTTGGTTTATTTCATTGAAAGATTTGAGGTCTCTCTTTGAATTTTTTCTTCATTTTTTTCATTTGTGACTAGCGAGCTATGGAAGCATTGAGAGCTACCTACGGTGACGCTTCATCAGACTCCGATACCGAAGATCTTTCTCCGGTGAATCCCGGTGGGAATTCAACTGCTGAGAAGCACGAGACTGAGACGATTTCTTTGCCTCCTCCGCCACTTTCGCTTCTCGATTCCATTGTATCCACAGGTGTTGCTCGCGAACTGTGAATTTGATAGTTCTTCAATCTGATTCTTATGGATTGCATTCATCAGGTTTGTATTTGGTTTTGAAGGCTCGGTGGACTTTTTCCCAACAGAGCCTGGGATTCGAGTAAGAAACTTTCCTCATGTCGATGGAAATTACGCGTTGCATGTTTACATCCCTGGTAATTGCTTTTCAGAATTGAGCTTCGGAAAATTTTCATTTCGTCTTTCGTTTTATCTCTACGACACGTTGTAGTTCTGAGATCTTGATATTCTTGAATTCTAGAGAGAGAGTAGTTGCTTCGAGCAAGTTGTTCTTAGTAGTTAATTAATGTTTTACTGGATAATTAAGGTGTTTATCTCATCGAAGAAATTCTTTTAGATTGGCCATTCTTTAAAATACTTGTATAATCTATTGTGGAGCAAGTGTATCAGATAGAAGGGAGAATCATTGGATGTGTCTATCTAATAACTAATAACTAATAGATATAATTGATAGAATGCAAACCTTATTGTGCTAAGATTATGTATTCCAGTATTCCACTGCAGCAGTGGTTGATTAGATTTTTGATGAAGTTGTCTTCCTTAAAATATTTTGCGGAGTTCTATCATTTTTTTTGCTAACTAGCATGAGTACATGATTGAGAATGTATTGGTTTAGTACATCACTTGTCTGTCTCCTTACTTATGGTATATATTGTTAATGGATTATAGTTTCTATACCTCTATTGCCGAGGAAGGAGATTGTTTGTTTTCTAAAAAGGATTGCATCAGTCGTTCCTAATCTTCATTTGGTGGAGGCTGATGTTCCACTCAGCATTCTAAGTAAGGATGACCAAAAGTTTCAGCATGTTTTAGGTAGAGAGTTCCACATAAGCTTGGGAAGAAGCGTTCCTCTACGTGTTCACCAAATTAACTCTGTGGTTTCTATGCTTCGGCAAAAGCTTCAGTTTCAGAAGAGGTAAGATCGTTTCTTGTGTACTGTATGAACCAATTACGATGGGGCCTTTGTAAATTGTTTTAGGTTCCATGTTCAACAGGTATTTGATCGATTTTAATAAGTGGGAAGTCTTTGTGAATGACGACTGTACTCGCTCTTTCATTTCTTTGGAAACCACCACTTCAGGATTATCCGAGGTATGCTGTACAACAAGAGTTACCTTGAATGTTAGCTTTTTGCAAACTCAATATCTCGAGTTAGGTATCGCACTAATTTTTATTTTATTTTATTTAGATAAGCAAGCAAATTGATGCTGTTAATGAAGTTTACAAGCTTCACAATCTGCCAGAGTTCTACAAGGTTCACTTTCTTTTCTATATAGTACATCACAGCTAGTAAGCTTTATGGAATTTACTATATAGCAAATGAGATCATTGTCACTAACACTTAGCCCATCTGGTCTACTTCAATATTTACTTTAGGATCCACGGCCGCATATCTCCTTGGTCTGGGCGTTGGGTGATATTAGAACTTTCCTAAAGGGAGCTGTTGACAGGGAACTGAGGAATCTTAGAGCGTGTGGTTCCGTGCAGAATCGTATTTTCAGCTCTAAGTTTTGTGGGATCGAGTGTAAGATAGGAAACAAAACACACAAAATATGTAAACTCCCAGATGAATAAGAAAATTCCAATTTCTTTATTTAAAGACCTATCAAATATGCACTGTAACGACATAGAAGAATGAGTTGATCTACTTTCTTGGGTATTCCACATTATATGCCGTCATAACTTTTATTAAATAAATAAAAAAGTGTCTCCATACACATCATAACATCACTTGCTATAAAAATAGTGCTTTTTGGACAATGTTACTACAGGTCCGTGTAATTAGTTAAAGGCAGATATTGGACTGGCTATTATATTACAAAACGACTTTATGATATATAAAATCATGCAACAAGTTTTATGTATCAGGGAGTACAAGAATTGATAGAGCATGATTATAGGCTTCTCCAACAACCTCATCAAACTTGGGGTGGCAGCAGAGAGTACAGATGTGATGGTAATGCAGTAAACCCAGACACTATCAGGTGCAATGCTAGTCATGGCTGTGTTTTGTGAGAAATATATAGCCACCATGCAGATCTGAAGCTGGAACCGCAATGGGAACCCGAGGGTGAGAATGTTAATCATCGAAAGTGAAACTGAAAACCCAACTGTGTTAAAGAACACAAACAAAGTGTAAAGAACTCCATCGTACGTCCCCATGATAGATTGCCCTGCTATATGAGCTGGTTCATACGCGCTCGTACTGTTCTGGGACACTGCAGGAGGTATGTAGCTCTGTTCCCAGGTTCCACCTGGTGGAGTCAAGCTGGCCTGAAACGTGGCTGTGGCAACTAGTGAAGTCACCACGAGTAACGCACTACGTGCTTCTGATGGCGAGTCTCTGTGCTTTTCGAAAGTGAAGTATCTAATAAGATCTTTGTGGCGTTGCTACTCCTTTGTTCTCTCTTGGCATGTGAAAGTAGAAGTAGTTCTTTCAACGTTAGTGGTACCAATTTCTCACCCTCTTTGAGCTCCAGCTTCGGTGAGTTTCTCATAGATTTCTCTATCACCAGCTTCGCTCGGAAACATAACTAGCAAATTCATTGCAGAGAGACCCATCTTGTTCATAGCATTCACCGCAAATGCCCTCGACTCTTCTGGTATTGCCTCAACCAACATTTCAATCATCTGTAGGCAAAAAGGAAAAAACTGATCATCTCTTTTTGGTTCTACTACTGTTAAGACAACTGTCTAACCGCAACAAGTCTCTCTTTCTTTTACCTTGCGGTTTTTTCTCCAGGTCGCAAGATGAAGAGCAGTGTTACCCTGTTCATCTATCTTATTCAGTACATGAATTCGCTTGGTCTCAATAATCAACTCAACAATGGCTATAAATGCTCCAGTCTCCAGGTGCAAAACAGCAAGGGGCAAAGCAGTTTGTATTAGATTTAGTAGAAAAAGATTGGAGAGTTGAGAGGAAGGAGAAGATGAATAGTTGGAAAAGAGAGAGAGTTTAGAGACGTGAGAGAGAGAGAGAGATTGGAAGAAGAGAACCCTCTTTTCTTGAGTATTACATTTACTCATTACACTCTATTTATAGACTAAATACAATAAGCAAGGTTACTAAAAATGATTAAAGCTTTGTCTTTTGCCTAAAGGTCCTACGGCTTCAATCCATCGGTTCTCAAGGTGCAGAAAATGACTCTACACCAACGGCTCATTGGATGGGATTGATGTACATCCATCACTTTCTTCTTAAGCAAGTTGCTTGTCTTCTTTCTCAAGTCTTGTGATTTAACACTCCCCCTCAAACTTGAATCCATGATGTGAGTCATTAGGAGCAAGCTTGAAGTTTGTGACTCCCCATCTCATTAAAAACCTTAGTGGAAAACCCATTGGGACAAAACCAACTAAGAGAAAAAGAGTGTGGTTCATGGTCACGATTTGGTCATTGCTACCAATCCAAGTTTTGAGTGTATGAAATCACACACCTTCGAGCTTGTAGCTTTGGTGAAGACATCCGCTAATTGGTCCGAGCTTCTTGTATAACGAGGTAAGATCACGCCTTGCTCAATCTTTTCCCTAACCTTATGACAATCTACTTCAATATGTTTTGTTCTTTCATGGAATACCAGATTTGATGCAATGTGTATTGCGGCTTGATTATCACAATGCATTGTGATCGGATCATGAGTCTCAATTCCCAAGTCCTTGAGTAAGGCCTTCAACCATATGAGTTCATCCGT
>OVAX01003468.1:0-19461 GCA_900406405.1 Lepidium africanum | reverse complement strand
GAGTACTTGAGATCCATGATTGAGCTGAAATCTTTGAACCCTTCTTCCTCATGAACCCAACATCAACTTGCTTTAGTTTTGCATTTCACTATCTACCTTATCTATTACTCATTTTGATTTGTTCTATTTTACTGAGTGTTGCTTGACTAATGTTCTGTTTGGTTTACTGTTATTTAGTTCAATTAATTGCTTTCTTTCTTTTCCATTAGGTTGATATTGAAATCATCATATCATTTTGCTTGAATTAGAGTAGTTGGATAATATCTTTATTGCTAGTTGCTAATCCATTGGTTTGACACCTTTCTGTTCTACAATGATGAAAGTGCAGTAGGTTATTTGAAATATAGTAAAAAAGCTGTTATCAATCACCCCCAAGCCAACTCGCTAGTCAAGCTCGTCAGTCAGACCAGCGAGTTAAGCCCGCAGACGCTACAAAACCAGCTTTCGAACCCACAATTCTGAACTCCACTACGGTCAAACCTAAAGCTTCATTCCCTACGAGATTAAAGAAGGACCAGATGCCTAAATTTAGAGAGCTCTTCACCAAAAAAATGCAGGAGATAGAACTCAAAATTCCACTCTCGGATGTATTCGCCTTAATCCCTCAGTTTTAGAAATTCCTCAGGGAGGCCATTAAGGAAAAATCTCAAGTAGCTGAAGGTTTGATGATGGAAACTTTTAAATGCAAAGTTGTGGCCCAGGCTAAGACTGTAGTGAAGAAGCTGGAAGACCAAGGCACTTTCACCTTGCCATGCTCCCTCAGTACACTTCATTTTGAGAAGGGACTTTGTGACTTGGGAGCGTCCATAAGCTTAATGCCTCTCACTGTAGCCAAAATACTGGGTTTTGAGGATTACAATTCCAGTAACCTATCCCTTGTTCTAGCTGATAGGAGTACACGCTCACCACATGGTCTGCTGGAGAATTTGCCTATTATAATTGGCAATATGGAAGTCCTTACTGACTTCATTGTGATTCACATGGACGAAGAGCCTCAGGACCCACTGCTTATGGGAAGACCATTTCTAGCTTCAGTTGGAGCAGTAATAGATGTTAAGAACAAGACTATTGAGCTGGATCTGGGTGGAGATCACAAACTAAAATTTGATCTGAGTGAAAATGACTCAAGGAAGCCAACCATTGAAGGCCAAAGCTTTACTGTTTGAGAAGCTGACGGTTGTGACATCTCGGAAGGGGAAGAAAAGGGAACTCTAGTTTCCCTTGCAACACCACACTAAGCTAAAAGTGTGAAGAGTCGAGATTGAGACTCTAAACAAGTACACTTGGGAGGCAATCCTATGCGTATCCTTGTACATACTTACTTGATACTTTCTTTGCTTCTTTTATGTCATTTTGTGTCTTAGGTCATGGGAAAGAGTACCAGGAATCACAAAGGTCGAGTACAGCTTATTCAGGCACAAGACAGCTAAGCTCGCCACTCACACTAGCTGGTATTGGGCGAGCTCTGCCTAAGCCCACACCAACTCGTCAAATGAAGGCGAGTACTGCTCCAGAGGTACCAAACTCTATCTCTTCAAACTTACACAATTGCGTCTCTGCCTTTGCTTTGTTGGTGTAGAATTCACCTTCAAGCTTTTATTCACACAGGGACTGTGTGATTTAAGTTTGGGGGAGGGTTCTAGAGGTTACTAACTATGCTTTTGTGATTTTAGTTTAATTTTCCATGCATCACATACATAGCATAAAAATCCATAAAGATTTTGCATTCATAGCATAGCATGACATTCAAGGCATAGAAAAACCATAAAAATTTGAAATTTTTTAAAAAAGCATTCCAAAAAAAAATAAAATAAATAGAGTATTCATGCATTGCATATATGATTGAGTCTAGTTCTTTGGGAATTATCTTGTTGAGATTAGGCACTCTTGCTAGGTTGTTGGCTAGTAACCATAGTAAACTTAGTGGTTTGTTGATCTCCCTCTGTAGAAAGCCTATAGGTGGATCATTTGTCTTGGAGAACTTTGCTTGTGTTTGTGTCTTGAAAGTGTCAGGCTTGTTTCCTTCTAATTTGGACATTAAACTGCCGAATTAGGGCCTTTAGATGCATTGAACATTTTCTTTATATGAGCTTGGTATGAAAAATAACTGAAAGTGATAATTCTCCCAATTGCAACTAATTCGATGATGCTTAAGGTGAGCGAAGATTGTGCGTAAACCTGTACCTTCTTGTGTCTCACTGAAACCGCGGAGAGTGGAATATGAAGCAGCCTATTCATTGGTGTGGATCCTTAAAAAGGAAGTGAAGCAGACCATTGAATCGGTTGTGGATTCAAAAACCATGAGTTTGTCCTTAAATTGAACAAATAAAGGAATTGACAAGTGTGTTTAATTGAATCTATGCCATGTTAAGTTCATGAAGTTGAATCATATGTTCATTGATCTATAGTCCCTCTTGAGGCATTCACCTCTAGAAATAAGGATTCAAGTCTGCATTCTTAGAGACCAGCTTAGGCATTAGGGATTTGAGGATTGGATGCTAAGCTTGTAGGCAAGTATATGGTGAGAGTCATAATGGAACATTGGTTCGCTTGTGGTTTACGGTTTTCAATCTGTTGAGGTGCTTGATTAAGACCAGATATTCCCTATGTCTTCAACCTCTCTTCCTTCTTAGTCCATTGCACTTGCTTGAGGCCAAGCAAGGACTAAGTTTAGGGGAGTTGATATACATGCACTTTACCCCATTTTTGCTGCACAATTCATATCCATTTGCATTTATTCTCATTGCATCCTCAACATTTTAGAGTCCTTTTAGGCTTGCACTGCATTCATTTTGATACACGTTGCATTTGGAGCATCTAAGGTACGTTTGAGCTTATTGGGAGCATTTTGGAGTGGATTTGGCACAAAAGATTGCAAGGATCAACCTAAGACAAAGCACCTGAACAAAAGACCTTGCAAATTGAAGATTTCACACACCTCCCCAGTTCAATTCGCCACCCCAACTCGCCTGTCAGAGTGAAGACTGCAACTCACCACCCTGACTCGCTAGTAAGCACTAAAGCAGCATCCACCGACTTCATTCTTTTGCTGATTCAGACTAGGGTTTTTATTTTGAGGATCTATAAATACCCCTTAGAATGAAAAACGTTGTAACCTAGTCTTTACGTCTTTTAGCAAAATTTGAAGCACTTTTCTTATTGTCTTTGTCATTGCACTTTACTTCTTTGATGATAACTTTGGATCTTTGTTGAATTTCAAGTTTGGTTAGTTAATCAATCTTGTTTTTAGCTTCTATTGTAGTTTTCCATTATGTCTTTCATTCCTATGCTTGAGTTTATGATTTCCATCATGCTTAGTGAGTAGTTTGCTTAGGGTTTTGTGAGGAAATGGACTAGATTTAGGTCTGACCATGGGGTTTCTTTCTTGTTTGCTTAAATTCTGTCATAGGTCTTGCTAGATTGAATGATCTTAGTGCTTGTTTCAACCTGATCACTTGAAAGATGATTCGCAGCTTTCATGCCTAGAAGGTGCTTGATGATATGCGAGGCTTAGTTTGATATAAGATAAGCTTTTCTGACCCAGGAGATTGGTTGTTCAGAGGGTTAGTTGGTTGTTTAGGATTGTTTCTTCATGCTAGTTTGAGTGTGTAATCACCAAAATATTTGGGTTAGGTCACACTTGGATTGAGATGTCTTGATCATGAGAATGACTGGATTATTTGGTTTTTGAATCCTTAGCCTAAGACTTGCCTAATAGGTTGCTAGATAAGATCTGTAACCTATGCTTAGGCTGAGATCGCTGACTCTACTCTCCTCATAAACCTGTTTTTTCATTCATTGCTTCTAGCCTATTACTCTATTTTGTGTTAAATTTCTCTGTTCGCAGCACTCTGTTTCTAGTTTATTGCTCAGTCTTCATGTTCTGTTTTTCATCTGGTTAGTTGATTGTGACAGAATCACCTTGTTTTGATTTTACTTGAATTAGAATAGCGTCTCATACCCTTTGTGATAGTAACACACTTTGGTTCGATACATATTGTATTACAATAGATTTGATTAACAAGGGCCAAAAACCTTGTTATCAGAGATGTGGAAGGACATCTGTCGGAACAAATGAAGAAGATCAAGATGTTGTCAAAAGGGACAAAAGATCTTGACAGGATTCTACAATACTGTAACTGATAAGGCCAACTGGGGCTTAGGTCACCTTGGTGGTGAAAACACAATAGTCAAGACTATGTTCCATAAAGCAGGTGAAACTAACGAAGCTTCGTCATCTCAACAATTAGCTGAAGCGGTTCCTCAGAAAATTTCTCCAAAGACAGGTCGAGATTACACAGCCTTGGGACAAATCAGGGATCAACTAGACAACGGCAGGTTCGTCTGTATTACAGGGGTTATCAGAAATAAAGGTATAGTCAGAGACATAGTTATGATCAGAAACAAAGGTATGACATGAGACAAAGGTATAGTCGACAACAATGGTTTGGAGAAAAACAAAAGGTTGGTAAAAGACAGTGGTTTAATGAGAATCAGTGGTATGGTCATGAGGAAAACAACCGAAACCAATATCAAGGTCATCAAAACACTCTTCCTGATTGTTGGTACTATGGGAAATGTGGGCATATCAGATCTCAATGCTACAGATTTCAACGTCGTCTTCACTATCTTATAAATCTTCAGAATTATCATAAGGACATTAGACACTCTAACAAAGCATGGGTTAACAAGACGGATCTGTATTGTCAGGTGGCATGTACAACTGATCAGTGTTTCAACGGAATAGCAACATATCGTTGGTATTTTGATAGTGGTTGTTCGAGGCATATGACAGGAACTGAAGAAAATCTGTTAAACTTTGAGAAGGTGTCCGGTGGAAAAGTTACCTTTGGTGGAAGTGCAAAAGGTGAACTCAAAAGAAAGGGAGATACAGATGGCCCCTCACAACCTAAATTGAGAAATGTTTACTTTGTTGATAGTCTAAAGGCAAATCTCATTAGCATCACTCAGCTGTGTGATATGGACCTCGATGTTACGTTCACCAAAATTGGATGCAAGGCCTATAACACTGCGGGAGTTATTGTCGTCAAAGAGATTAGGTCAGTAAATGATTGTTACATGTGGACCCCTGAGAAGAAATGTAGGAGTGTGGCGCAAGAAAGTGAAGGAAAAGTATGGCATCAATGCCTAGGTCACATGAACTACCGAACAATGGTGAAGCTGTCAAATCAGGAAGTTGTTCATGTTTTACCCAAATTCTAAAACATACAGGAGTTTGTGTATGGTCCATGTAGCATGGGAAAGCAAGTTAAGACTTAACACCATTTTTTCCCTGATGTCAAATCCACAACACCATTGGATTTGGTCCATATGGAATGGGACCAATTCAAGTAACTAGTCTGGGTGGTAAAAGGTATATTTTGGTTATGGTTGATGATTTCTCACGTTATACATAGGTGAGATTCCTGAGGGAGAATAACGAAACTCTTAACAGTTTCAAAATCCTAGCCTTACAACTTAAGAATGAGGAAAACAGGATCAAGGCTATTCGTAGTGATCATGGTGGGGAATTCCAAAATGCCATTTTTGATCAATTTTGTGGAACTCAAGGAATCAGTCACACTTTCTCTGCTCCCAGAACACCACATCATAATGGCGTTGTAGAACGAAAGAACAAGACTTTGCAAGAAATGGCCAGAGCAATGTTACATGGCCAATGGAGTTGCAAAGCATTTCTAGGCTGAAGCTGTCAATACTGCTTGTTACATCACCAACCGAGTATACATTAGAAAAGGCACGAAAAAGACTCCATATGAGCTATTGAAAGGCAAACCTCCAACAGTTAGCTACTTCCACATTTTTGGATGTGTTTGTTATATCTTAAATACTACAGATCAACTTGGGAAGTTCGACTCCAAAAGCGACACATGTATGTTTCTCGGCTATTCATGGAGCAGCACAGCTTTTTGTGCGTACAACAAACGCACCATGGTAATTCAAAAAACCGTGAATGTTGTATTTGATGATTCATCTACACCACTGCTTGAAATTGCTCCTTCAACCCCCGAAGAACAAGAAGTACAGACTTATGTGTCAAAATCCGAAGAACAGACACAAGCTAGAATACAGACTGATCCAGAAGTTCATAGAAATCATTCCAAGAAAGTTATAATTGGTGAGTTGCATAGTGGAAGGGTCACAAGAGGAAAACATATCAACTTTAAATAGCTTGTGGGGGAAGGAAAGATACAGAGCTGGTTCAATTTGCATGTTTTATCTCTGTCACAGAACCAAAGACCTACAAAGAAGCCTTTCAAGATGAATTCTGGATTAAGTTAATGCAGGATGAGAATGGGAATTTTCGAAGGCTCAAACTTTGGGAGCTGGTGCCAAGACCAGAAGGAGTAAACATGGTTCGCACTAAGTAGATCTTCAAAAACAAGATTGATGAAATTGAGGTAGTTGTGCGCAACAAGACTCGTCTAGTAGCACAAGGATATTCACAAGTGGAAGGGATTGATTTTGATGAAACTTTTGCTCCAGTAACACTTCTTGAGTCAATAAGGTTTTTGTTTGGAATGGTGTGTAAGCATAAGTTTAGGCTATTCAAATGGATGTCAAAAGTGCCTTCTTAAATGGTTAGCTTCAAGAAGAAGTGCATGTAGAGCAGCCCAAAGGATTCGAAGATCCAGAACATCTTGAGTATGTTTACAAGCTCCACAAAGCGTTATACGGTCTAAAACAGGCACCTAGAGCTTGGTACGAGAGGTTGGCAACATTCTTGACAGATAATGGGTATTCTCGAGGAAATACTGATAGAATGTTGTTCATTAAAGTGGACTTCATGGTAGTTCAGATATTTGTGGACGGCATTGTGTTTGGGTCGACAAATCAGAAGTTGGTGGATGAGTTTGTGAAGGTTATGAATCAAGAGTTCAAAATGAGCACGTGTGGAGAACTAAGCTATTTCTTGGGTATTCAAGTAAAACAGACAGATGACGGAATCTTTGTCACCTAGAGCATATATGCAAGGAACCTTGTGGAACGATTTGGTCTATCATCAAGCAAAGGATCCAAAGCCCCTATGGCCTCTACAGAGAAGTTATCAAAAGATGAAACTGGTGAAGATGTTGATGAAAAACTCTACAGGAGTATGATTGGTAGCCTGTTGTACTTGACAGCAAGCCGTCCAGACCTGTGCTATACTGTAGAAGTGTGTGCTCGCTATCAAGCCAAGCCTAAAAAGTCACATCTTCGTCTCAAGGATATACAATTGTTGTTTTTAACTCAGTTATGCTGTCAAACAGGGGGAGACAAACCAGAGTCTGACGCCTGATTCATGGGGGAGCTCAGAAGTTTAGCTATGATAGTCTTTTGTTTTTTGTTCTGTTTCTGTTAGCTAAACCTTCTATGTCAAACTTTTTCTTGGTTCTTTTGTTATGGCTGCTAAGACTATTTTCATTGCAGCTCCTGGTTGTTTTGCAGAGCAATGATCAGAAACCTTGGATGTTTCTTTTGTTCAAAAAAAAAAAAAAACTATTGTTGAACGTTGAATGTGGTTTGTGCTATTATGTGTATGTCCACGTGTGTCTATATTTTTTTGAGACAGGTATCTTTGATTATCTAACTGAGCTAAAAAGGGGGAGATTTAAGATGCATGACTTTCAAGCAGGATCAACGAAAATCGTCAAATGGAGAGCGAGAAAGTTGACGGAGTCAAGACGTGATGAGCAAATAAAAATCAAGAAACATGAAGCTGTAGCTGGACTCGACAAGTACCTGTGATGAAGAAATGGAAAACTTCCATAATGTGAGAGTTTTCCTTTTCAAGACGATATGGAGATTCTAGGTCAAAGCTTCAAAGTATAAAAAGGGTTGGGAGGGTCTGAGAGCCGTCAACACTTTTAGAGAGCTTGGGGGAGTTTTTGACGTTGGAAGTCGAAAGAGGAGAAACTCAAGAAAACCATTGAAAGGGTGTTCGTGTGTTAGTGTTCTTGTTTTGAGTTGGTCAAGAGTTTGTAACCAACTAATATAAGACTTTTGGGCATAATTACTCGTTACTCGGTTTATACTCGTTATTCAGTTTGTACTTGACTCAAAAAGTTAAGTACTCGGTAGAGTAAAACAAGTAATAAGTAAGTTAATTTCAATATTCGCAAGTACAAGTCAAGTAATAAGTATTGATAAAATTTTAAATACTCGGCTTGTTAGTATTTGACACGTGATTTTATAACTATACATGTTTGAAGTTTAAGGTTTTATTCTATATAGAAAAACTTAACTGATAGTCTTTTGAAATAATTATATGTTAAATTCAATAATTGTCGAATGGTGGAAATATTAAACTAAAAACAAGTATTTTACAGATAGTATAAATTTTGATTGAAACAATATGATTTTGATATATTTATTATATATAAAATATGATAAATAGGGTCAAGTAATTTGCAAGTATTCATATTTTCAATAAGTACTTATTCTAATAAGTACTTGATCTAAACAAGACAAGTTTAAGTATTAAATGCTATTAGTCGACCAAGTCAAACCAAGTAATAAGTGTATTATAATAGGTAAGTACTCGACTCGTACCCAGTCCTAATATACTTTATTTTTATCGGTTTTTAACTCATTTACCTGCATATTTTTTGAGCTTTTGTTAGTGTTTTAGAATCTTCTTAGGTGCAAAATAAGTTAAAATGAGATTAAGCGCTCAAGGAAGGAATTGGAGCAAAATGGAGTAATTCTGGCATCACTAGGATCAACTTATCTCCATCTCGGTTGATCGATCCCTTACATCATCAGAAGCTGCACACGAGTTCGTGATCGACCAGCTCCCGCATAATCGATCGATCTCCTTGCAACCAGAATATGCACTCGACTTAAGGATTGACCATGCACCTCAGGATTGACCGTTCTAGCTCTCGGCGTGTATATGCGCCCGACTTCGAAATCAACCAGTTTGCATTGAGATCGAGCGTTCTATAGTGGATCGAACGATCAAGGGGCCAGCACAAAAAACCTGATTTTTCCTTATTTTGTGCAAAACATGTTTTTAACATATGTATACGGAGGTTTTTAGTCGTTTGAGGGGATACTTTTACCTTTGTATACTTTTGAGGACAAGATTTCCTTCTCTACAACTTTTTGGAAAATTTCCTAATCTTCTATTAAATTTCTATTGCAATTTCATTATGTATTATTGAATTTAACTTGTTTTGTTCTTTTCTGCAATACGAGATCTAATTCTCGCAAATAAGTTGAGACCAAGTTCTCGCAATACAAGATCTAATTCTCACACTTAAACCGAGACCACGTTCTCGCAAACCAAAACCTAATTTTCACACAGAATACCGAGACCAAATTTCTCGCAAATCCTAAATCGAAACCTTGTTTTTTTTTGGAAAAAATCGGGACCAAGTTTCTCACAGATCTTATGTCGAAACCTAGTTTTTCGCATAGAAAGCCGAGACCGAGTTTCTCGCATATCCTAAGTCAAAACTTAATTTTCACATAGAAATCTGAGACCTAGTTCTTTCATCTCATAAGCTGAGATCTAACTCTCGCAATTAAAGCGAGACTAGTTCTCACAATTAAGTCGAGACTTAGTTCTTGCATCTCTCAAGCCGAGACCTAGTTCTTGCATATCGTAAGCCAATATTTAACTCTTGCAGTGAAGCCGAGACTTAGTTCTCGAAATTAAGTCGAGACTTAGTTCTTGCATCTCGTAAGCCAAGTTCTAACTCCCGCAATTAAGTCGAGACCTAGTTCTTGCATCTCGTAATCTGAGACCAGTTTCTGTAGTGAATCTGCGACCCAATTCTTGCATCTTTCAAAGTTGATTTCCACCTCAAACATGTACATGCACCTTGCGCTATTTTGAATTTATGTCATACCAGACTTTTTACTCAAAATTCGCCGAACTCAAATAGATCTTCTTTCGCTGAATTGAGGGGGAGGGGGTTGGGAGGAGGCAATTTTTGGAAGTGGATTTCACCCCACCATTAACCCAACATAAATCCAACTCGGCTCAAGGCCCATCAAGGATCTCGGCCCCAAGTTCAACAAGGATCTCAGCCCAAAGCTCATCTCAGATCTTGGCCCAAAATCTACTAGTTAAGGCAAATAAGATAAGAAATATTTCATATTTCAAATATTTAATATCCCCAAGATTATAGAAAAATCTTTTAGAGATATTGTCAATATTCTAATCAGGCAAATGAAAAGTTATATTGTAATTTAGGTCTAAGCCTCCTCTATCTCTATTATAATAAAACCATAGCGTTGAATTATCCGTATAATTTATAATAATATAATAGAGATTTAAAATCCTTGATTGGTCAATTTGTATTAAATAATTAATTTGTCTGAATAAAATTCGTTTAGATAATTTCTCACATGATTTGGTTGTATCTGTCTTTTCGTAGCAATATATTTTGATTGATTTGATTGGTCGTATTTGAACCATGATTGGTCGTATTTTGAATCATAATTTGACTTCGTTAGTAATAATTGTTTTAACAAAATAAGTTTGTTAAGATTGTAATAAGATCTTTATTTAAACAGATTTTGTGTGTTAAATTATGATAAGAACATTAATTCAATAATTAACGAAATACCTTATATTTAGGGAAAATCAAACAAAAAATATTATTAATCTGAATAGAACAAAAATCTCTATTATAATAAAATCGTAGCAATTATATTTTTTGTATCTTTGAAATAATATAACGGAGCTTTTAAATCTCTTGATTTGTTTTGATTGGTCGATTTGTTTTAACTAATTAATTTGTTTTTTTACATAAGATTATTTTTAAAAACTAATTATTTGTTTTAATTTGATTTCAATAAAACATACAATTTAAAAGGAAACTTTAACTAATTAGATATATAAAAAACAAAAACTAATATTTGATTTTCTAATAATATGTAATATGCAAAAAAACATAATTTTGTCCCTTGCAAGGCATGGGGTTTCATTTAGTTCATCTATAAATTGATAAGACTACCTGCAAAGAAGGAGATAGATTCATTCTTCGACAATTCTTGATTCCCAGACAACCATTCTACTACTCAATAAACACAATTCTATATCTTCTTGTTGTTCAGAATTCTTATCCACTTTTATTTTACAAAAAAAATGCGATTAGGGTTTGAAATTTTATGTTAAATCCTTTTCAAAGAATCACCAAAGCTTATAAGGGATACATAGAGGGTTAAGAAAAAACACCTCCGCTTCATTGTACCCGGAAGATTATACCTTTGTCTGAGAGGATTAGTCAACGGTTTGAGTCATAAGTATTGTTTTGTCAGAAAGTTCCTGCACTGTCCACACATATCTGTCCGGAAACAAAGACAAAACTAAAGGTCGCGAGGACGGATAAAAAGATCAGTATGAAGTGGTTTCAGCCCATTAATTCAGGATTATGTCTGTTCTGGTTGTGAATTGGAATTCTGAAAGTTATTGAGGCTTATATATTGGCTCTGTAAAAATAGGAGGCTCCAAAAACTCAGTAAGAACAATAGACTAACGACATTTTTGATATGGAAAATCTTTATAGTCAGTTAATTTTTTCATTGAACCGTGCTAGTGTTATTCAGTGGTGATTGAAGTACATTACAACTGACTGTAGCCACGAAAACAATTATATATATTATGTAAGTGTGGTCAAGATGAAGATGACTAGAGACCAATGAGTAGTCTATTAAACTGTAATACTAACTTGAAATTCTGTAAGAAATATAAGGTGTTTGTTTATTGAGAACAAAGAGATTTCACAAGTATTACACAAGTTACACATGATTTACACAAGTGAAAAACAAAAGAGTTAGTCTCCTAATTTATAGACACACGAACCATTGTGATTGTATAATCTAAAAGACACAACTTATTTTAATTCTAAAGTCACAACTTTAACTAAAAGACACATCTTAACGAATAGGTGTGATTCGTGTCTCTTCAAAACATAACCAAATTATTCATATATTTTGTAGTAACTAACTTATGTAAGTACAAGCTATATATTATATGATTCTTATGATACACAAGATTTGATTATAGTTCAATACTCCCCCTTAATCAAATCTCATTTTTGACTTTAACTTCAAGCTTGTTTCAAAGATCTTGACTGGAGTTTCCTTCCTCTTCGAGACAAAACAAATCTTCACTAGAGTTCCTTTCCTCTTCGAGACAAAAGAAAAACAACATGCATGTGATCTTCACAAGAGTCTATTTCTTCTGCGAGAGTTACACGAGTTTGCTCCTTTTCCTTTGAGCGACATTCTTTCGAGTAGTGGCCTATCTCACCACAATTGTGACATTGATTCTTTCTAGGATCCTTATCCTATGCTTTATTCCAACAATAGGCCTATGTGTGATTGCTTCTCTTGCAATAATTACACCACTTCTTGCCTTTAGAGTGAGCATAAAATGCTTTTTCATTTGTACGATCTTCTCTAACGGACAATCTTGCTTCATGTGCTTGGAGGATACAATTCAATTCTGCCCATGTGAGTGTAGTCAAATCTCGAGTTTGCTCCATCACACTAACAATGCTATCAAACTTGGTTGGGAGAGAGATAAGTATTTTCTGTATGAACTGATAATCAGTTCTCTTTTCACCATGATAAGTTAATTGATTTTCCAAATCAACCAACTTATATGTGAATGACTTGATCTCTTCATTCTCATTTATCTTCAACATTTCGTATTCTCTAAGCAATGTTTGAAGTTTCACCATCTTGACTTGAGGAGAGCCTTCATACTCAGCCTTCAATGCGTTCCATGCCGCTTTTGATGGTGTTACGGTTGCAATTCGTGAGAAGATGTGATCAGTTACAACAGTTTTCAAAATCTGCAAAGCATTCATATGATTTACGAGTGCTTCTTCTCTAAGCGTCTTTGTTCGTGCAGTTTCTTGTACCGGTTCTAGTGGCACACCTTCCTCAATTAGTTTCCATAATTTTCGAGGATCAAAAAATTATCGCCATCTTGATGCTCCAAAAGTCATATGTCTGCCCATCGAATATGGGAATGACTTGATACGAAGTTCCTTGCATTTCTCAGAGTCGCCGTTGCGTTAAATGAATGCCAAACTTCTTCTCTCAATAGATTTGTGTAAACTAGTGTTTGTGTTTGTCCACTCAATGGTAAAGCTCTGATACCATGTTAGAAATATCAAGGTGTTTGTTTAATGAGAACAAAGAGATTTTAAATAAGAAAAATGTAACTTTTATTGATATGACAAATGAGTATTACACAAGTTACACCTGATTTACACAAGTGAAAAACAAAAGAGTTTGTCTCCTAATTTATAGACACACGAACCATTGTGATTGTATAATCTAAAAGACACAACTTATCTTAATCCTAAAGTTACAACTTAAACTAAAAGACACAACTATACGAATAGGTGTGATTCGTGTCTCTTCAAAACACAACCAACTTATTCATATATTTTATAGTAACTTAGTAAATACAAATTCAACCTATTATAATGTGTTATAGTCAAAATAACAAACTAAACATATAATATGCGAAAGAAGCAAATGTGGACTGAAGCTCTTAAGCCCAAAAAAGGACTCAGTAACCATGATATAGAACATCAAGATTGATCTTTAACGAGGATCTAAATCACTAATTGTTGCATCATTGATAGAGAAAGGAATAAACTGTCCAGTCGATTGACCTGACTCCAAGTCTTCAACTGCTACGTCCTGATCGAGTTTGCTTCCAAAGAAAAATCCAGGTTGGTGAGGAACAGGTAAAGTGATTGTGTTACTAGTGAGCATCAAGATGATTGTCGACAAAGTTGGACGATTGGTAGGATTTTCTTGAACACATAACAATGCAATATGAATGCATCTGGTAACTTCACTGCAGTCACAACTCTTACTAACAGCAGGATCCACGAGTTTTAATGGTGAACCATTTTTCCAAAGCCTCCAAACCTACTTATAGTAGATTAATTAATACGCCAAAAACAGAGAAGTTATAAGAATACTGTGCTCATATGTTTTCTATCTTAATACTCACATATGTGACCAAATTGCTAGCATTGCTGTCTGTCTTAAAGCTGCTATTGCGCTTACCACTAATGATCTCAAGAACTAGGACTCCAAAGCTATAGACATCAGATTTTGTGGAGTACTGTCCATGCATTGCATACTCAGGAGACATATAACCACTGAAACATTGAATGAAATTGAAGGTACGAATGACAATCAAAGACTTCAATTCAAAACAAAGAAAAAAGGGGAAGAAAGATTACTATGTTCCAACTATTCTGTTTGTATTTTCCAGGGTCTGATCAACCCCAATAATCCTGGCCATGCCAAAATCTGCAATCTTCGGGTTCATATCTGCATCTAAAAGAACGTTACTTGCTTTGAGGTCACGGTGTATAATTGTCAGCCGTGAATCTTGATGAAGATATAGGATCCCTCGAGCAATCCCTGTAATGATCTTATATCGCGTTGTCCAATCCAACTGGCCTCGCTTTGTAGGGTCTGCACATCCATGCAAGCTCAGCAAGTATATTACTAATACAAGGGTTCAAAAGTGGTTAGCATTGATGCAGCAACATACCAAACAATAGATAGTTGAGGCTTTTGTTACGAACAAACTCGTAGACCAGAATCTTTTCTTCTCCTTGGAGACAGAACCCCAGAAGCCTAACCAAGTTTCTATGTTGAAGCTTTGCTACTAAAATAGCCTCTGTTTTGAACTCTTGTGCTCCTTGTCCTGATGTTTTCGACAGTCTCTTCACTGCCACTTCAGTTCCGTTTGGAAGTATACCCTGAAAGAATTAACTTTAAATCAAAACCCATTTTGATTTTAAGTTTCAAACTTTTAAATGAACATAAAAAGGTTGTTGAAATGAACTTGACTATACCTTGTATACTTCACCAAATCCACCTTGACCAAGCCTGTTACTTCTCGAAAACTTACCTGTTGCAGCTTCAATCGTCTCAAAGTCGTATTGCAGTGAACGTGTGATTGAAATATCATCACCAGCTGCACAGAGAAATTGTAGCACAGTGAAGCTAAAAATGATCTCTTAGTTGGGGAACATGTCTAACCGATATACAGACAAAGTCCAAACAATCGTAAAATTTCATCAGTAATCCAAACAAGTGAACAATGGTGCTGGATACTATTTTCCATAATCACGATCAAACCCTACTTTCCCTGATTTTCTATAAACATTTCAATTTGAGGATAAATTGGTACCACATGCAACAAAAAAACTCACATTGGAAACCAACTTCTCGGTACGATTTCTTCCTCCCACAAAAAGCAAAGACAAGAGCGAGGAGCAGCAAGATGATGACCATAGTTGCAACCACAATACCAACAATAGATCCCACTGAAAGCGAATCGCCATCTACGCAATAGCCAGACACGGAAACACCAAGACAAAAAGATTATACAAAGATGTGGAATTTATTCCCTATGTTTCCCCCCTAAATTATAAGAAAAGTTCTCAACTATTGTCAAAACTATATTTTGACAGGTATATTCGGTGTAGTGATTTAAGTGTCCTAATTGGCTCCAGGTTTTAAAAATGTTTTTCAATCATGAATTGACAAAAAAAAAAAGCTTAACTTATAGGGATGAATCGACTTAAAGTTGTTGATTTATTTCAGGTCAAGAAAATTCACACTTGTTAGTTGTTACTTTATTACTCCTATAATAATAAACAAAATATCCGATCTAATATCTGTGAATTTTTGTTACTTGAAACTTCAAGAGTGGTCATTATATCTGAAATTGCGGTAAAAAGATTTGAATCATAGTTAAACCTTCCAATTATTAATATATTAAATTATTTTTAGTTACAATATATTGCAATCAAACTTTTATATAAAAAAGAGGGAGTTTTCGCCTCTTCCTGATTTGACAGAAACAATGGCATACAGTATTTGGATTCATCTTATAGTCACATAGTTTATACACTTGGAAGACTAACCATTGTTGGTCTTATTGACTGGATCACCTGCAGGTCGTGGCACAGTCGAAGGAGATTCAGGAGGCGGAGTAGCCACCGTAACATTATCAAAGGCTTTAGAATATTTATACAAATCCCACCGCAAAAAGCAGCTTGGCCGCATAATAACACCTCCTTGCTTCTGACCACAGCATGACTGGAAGGCATATGCGCTTTGTTGAAGACAATATTCACAATCACCGGAGGAGAGATCCGGCGTACATTGCATCAATGCGTATATATTGACAAAAGCTGTTAAGGCTTCAACATCAGCAGTATAATGGTTATTGCTTGACGATGGTGAGCTTTTTGCTGTGGAGGCAACATCAATCATACGACGCATCAATCCTTCCCATATTGTTCTGAAATCTGTTAGACTTGGGTTGATATCTCCAGTGTTGTATAACTCTACCCGCGGCTCCAGATCTGCAGATCCTGAGAAAGAAGTGTTGGAGTAGCGCACAAAGCAAAGCGTGGTATCACCTGGCCACGTATACGCTTCTGTTTGGTTGGGACATTTCTGTACCAAATCATCAGAAGCTTTCTTGACACATTCAGAACAGTCATCTGAAGTTGATCCTGGGATGCACATCCCCATTGCATAGACTCGGTTTGGTTCTCGTCCAATCAGACCACTGTAGAAGAAGTCACCTTTTGCCATGACATTGGAAGGAAGAGAAGAGAGGATGAGACGACGATTTACATCATAAGTACTGTTGGGACTGAAAATCTTATCGTCCGTACATCTTTGTGCTGAAACTGAACTTATGAGGACACAACAGAGGATTGAAAACAAAATCCTCTGCTTCATTGTTCTTTCAAGATTTTTCCAAAGGAGATAATTCTGTGTTTTGTAATTATGCATCCGTCCGTTTCATGACAGTTTAAACAGCAAAATCAAAGTTTGTTTCCAAATTAGTCTAATGAAGAATCCGTCAACTAGATAAACACTGGTCCAGAAATCTGCATATACGGCCACAAAAACGAGTGTCAAAATTCAAAGTCAAAGTCAATAGTTAGTAATATTTTTCGTTACAACCGATATAATAATGTTGAATTTTGGAATGTTGACTCTGAAAATGACATAAATACTTTAAATAGAAGCAGATGCAGATGGAGAGAGACCAGAAGTATTGGGCTAAAGTGTCAGTGTCAATGGTTGTACAAATAAACCGGTTTTGGTTATATTGTAGAGTTGGAAGAAACCTCTAGTTCGGCCATGACAACATTTATCAGGCCTTTGGCCAATCGACCATAACCATTTCCATTCGTACATAAGGCGTGGATAATCAAATCTTCAGATTATACAATCAATCAATCATGTGATAGTTCTTATTCTCTTAAACATTATCGACGATTCTTTGTCTTAGTGTTTTACGTGTCTATACGAGATCTTAATTATCAAAAGAGAAGTCGAAGCTTGTATGCAAATTTCAAGATGCTGAATTTGTCAAACTGATAATGGTGGTTCTAAAATGGGTCTCGCAATAAATAATGTTAACAGACAGTTGAGGAAAAAAAATTGTTAACAGACACCCCGCGCGCATAATAACGTTATCAGTTGGTCCCAATAATCATGAAATATTAATTTTTCTAATTGATTTTATCAAAATGATAGTAATCTTATTTAACGTTTTTTTTTCCTTTTCTTTTGTAATCATTACTAAGAAATCAACAAATTAGATGAATCATTCAATCCTACAATTATTATAGAGGCCATTATTATATAATATTATATTTCGGAAAGCAAATTGAACAACTGGTTACTGATTTATGTAAAGCTGGTTCAATATTTGTGATGTAACACAACCTTTAACAAGGTTCAAATTCTGTAACGGTTAAACCATTAATTGATTGAAGACTGGAGCTATTCGTACATTGGCTAGGCTCTAAGCCATCTTGTTCTTGGTTGCGTCTAATTGGAAAAAAGAACCCAGGTTCCTGTGGACCAGGTAAATTAGGGGAATCGTTAGTGAGCATCATGTGGATTGTTGACAGGTCAGGTCGATCTCTTGGATCTTCTTGAACACATAAGAGCGCTATATGGATGCATCTTGTCACTTCTTCGGTTTGACAGTTCTCTGAAATGGTTGAGTCCACGAGCTCCAATGGTGACTCGCTTCTCCACAACTTCCAAGCCTGTAACACAATTTGTCCTCAGTTAGATAAGATTACATTCTTGGTTAATAATTTGATTATTCTTTGGTACTCACGTGTGTAGCCAAATTCTCAACTGTAGTGCCTGGCTGGTGGACAAATATGTTATTTTTACCGCATGTCATCTCAAGAACTAAAACTCCGAGACTATAGACATCAGATTTTGTTGAGAATAGGCCATACATCACATATTATGGAGGCATGTAACCCCTGCAAGAGTAAAATGCACAACCAAAATTAGGTGCAAACCAAGAAAGATTTATGAAGTTACGAGGGTAAAACGCATATACCGAGTCCCAACTATTCTGTTTGTATTAGCACCACTTTGGTCCATCCCAAAAATTCTTGCCATTCCAAAATCAGCTATTTTGGGGTTCATGTCACCATCAAGTAGAATGTTACTGGCTTTGAGATCGCGATGTATGATTGTCCGGCGTGAATCTTGATGTAGATAAAGAATTCCTCGAATAATTCCACGGATAATGTTATACCGTTTTGTTCAGTCTAACTGTCCTCGCTTCGTAGGGTCTGCATATTCAAAAGTAGTGATTACCTACCATAAATTACATTCGGAGAAGCTTATAGGATGAACATATATATCTATGCTGATTCCACACACCAAAGAGGAAATAGTCGAGGCTCTTGTTGGGGACAAACTCATAAACAAGTAACTTTTCTTCTCCTTCCAGGCAAAACCCTAGAAGCCTAACAAGGTTCCTATGCTGAAGTTTTGCAACAACAAAAACCTCGTTCATGAACTCTTTGTTGGATTTTTGATATGTTTGTAGAAGAGAAAGAGAAAGAAGAAAGAAAGCAATAGAAGAACAAAAAGAACTTTTATTTATCTGAAACTTGTTTGTTTTACATCAAATACAAAAGTGTTTATATAAACAACAAATAGACCCAATCTAAGAGTTGCATCTCTTCTACTTATGATGTTTTGATACTTAACTAAAAGACACAAACATTCACTCTTCTAAATGGTACAACCATTAATGAATATGTAACTACCTTAATGGAATAGTTATTTATATAACTATTAAACTAAACTCAATTATAATTTAACACTCCCCCTTAATTGAGTTTTGTTTTCGCACCAAAATTCTTTCTTTGTTCTTGTTTGGGACTCTCTTAGAAAAACATCTTTTGCTTGCTTTCCAAATTTGCATGAAGTACACCCTTCTTTATTCTCACGAGAGTTCGGTACTCCTTTTACCAAATTTTAATTTTGCATTTGTTGCAGTGTTCAGTACACGTGATCAAACCTTCTAAGCCATATCTTCATCACGTGTTGGACACTTGTAACCATTACCATTCATTAATCATTTGTGAAATCCATGCTCTTCATCCTTCAAAA
>OVAX01003467.1:8707-19466 GCA_900406405.1 Lepidium africanum | reverse complement strand
TACACCAGTGAGACTGCTAGAGGATAAGTCTTCATCTTTTTCTAAACTCGTGGCTGAGTACTCAGCAAGATCTAGTTCCACTTTCGATTGAAGCCAAAAACGGCCTTTTTCTTAGTGATGATGATGAAAAAAAAATTGTGAAAACATTAGTTCTGAGTCTGAATCTAATTAAGCTAAAAGGTTTATTTGTCACTAGTTTTGTTAAAAGGTTTTGTTCTTAGTTTACCTATATAGCTTGTAATGTTAAACTTAATGATTTATGATTCTGTATTTTATCTTCAAATTACTGCAATAAAAAGATGTTAATTCTAAATTTCATAACGTTTTATCATTGATTTGACGAAAGTCTTACCTGAAGCGGCTTCTCCAAAGAGTAAACAGAGATGAACAAACCGGGCCGGTTTAATGAGCTCATTTTTGCGTGGTTGCTGGTTGGTAGGTGCGATAGGGGTATTATTGTAATATAATCGTATCTGCCACTTGCACACGACTTTGGTCTGAAAAAACAATTCGACGGAGGAAAGGCTGCGCCTTTTTTCTCCGCAACATCACCATTTTCGGCTTTTCGCGCGGCCGGAGGGGTTTCCCCTTTTTCAGAAATGAACCCTAGTTCCCAGTTTCAAGCTCACCAATTTGCTTTGACTAAACAGTTAACTATCCTTTTGGTCTACCAACTTTACACGCTTCTGAGCATTTAGAGAGCAATTGACTGAATAAGGAAGAGCCGTTCTTCCTACGCGTTACATTTTTAGCGAGCTTTCTTTCTCGGGGGTTCCTTTTTTTGTCTTCGTTTTTTTATCTGTTGTCTAGGGCTTCTTTATTATCAGATTCTTATGTCGGGTGTGGCACTTGAATTGTCAGTTCTGGGTCGATCTGTCATTGGCACTAAAACCTCGAATTTGAAGGGATTTGGTCAAAAATCGAAGCCTTCAGGTAGACTGCTGCCTCGAGATGAGCTGCACTCATTCCCTGTGGCGTTGAATTCGTATAAAAACTCCAATTTGAGTTTTAGATTCCGGCGAAGTTGTGAATTTAGCTACAGAAGTCGCTTTATGCTGTTTAGCTCGAGTCAGTGTCACGAGAGTAGTCAACAAAATTCTGGTTCTGGCGAAAAGAAGCTGGAGTCGATTAAGGTTTTGCTTAAACGTGGAATTGTTATAGGAGCAGTAGTGTTTGGAGTGTACCTTTATCAATGCCAAAAAGTGTTAGCATCGGCAGGCGTCGTGGAAGCAGGCTATGAGGTGTTTGGTCAGAGCGTTGTGTTGTTTAAAAATGCTTTACCAAAAATTTACCTGGTTCTTAGGGTTTTTAAAGAGCAAGGTCTCATATTAGCTGCGCTGCTTAGCCTCTCAGCATTTTTCTCTATGGCAGAGACGTCCATTACCACTTTGTGGCCGTGGAAGGTAAACATCAGAGAATTCCTTAAAGTGTGATTTTGGTAGTGGGCCAATGTTGTTAAGTTGTTTCAATCTTTATGTTGTTTAAGTGAGATGTTATTCCTGTTAGTTTTTATGTGTCTAGTCTCCTGTTGGGTTTCTGATGTTCCAATTTTTTGTTTATCTGATTGGTAATGAAATATTGCTGTTTGGTGTGTGGTTCATCTCAGGTGCGTGAGTTGGCTGAAAAAGAGCCAGAGAATGGTGTATTCAGAATGCTCCGGAGTGATGTTACCAGATTCTTGACGACTATACTTATTGGAACAACGTACTGGTTTTTTTTTCCTTGACGTGTTCTGTCTTTAGAGGATTGCGTGAAATTTTGTCTCTTATATAAGTCTTGTGGTTGGTCTTAGTGTTGTCAATATTGCGGCAACTGCCTTGGTCACCGAAGCAGCAACTGCGATATTTGGGGAAGCTGGTGTTAGTGCAGCCACTGGATTAATGACAGTACGTATTATTGTTACAACACGTTTTTCATACCTGTTAACTTTTAAGAGCTTCTTTGGGTTTTGATATAGTGCCTCCTTTGTTTCGGTGTGGATATTCTTTGATCAGTATTGATGTTTCCTAAGAACTTTTTCCTTTTTGTTAATGACTGTATAGGTGGCTATTTTACTCCTGACTGAGATTACTCCAAAAAGCGTTGCTGTCCACAATGCTCAAGAAGTTGCAAGGATTGTGGTAAGTTTGAATTAATTGGTATTTGTTCAATGTAAGCAAACTTATTGGGATGCAAACTCATTGGCTTTGCTCATCGTGACCCCTTCGGATAGGAAATAGCAAAACAATTCAAATCTTCTATAAAAGGAATACATGACTTATTATATCTGAATGTGCATCTAGGTCAGGCCAGTGGCGTGGCTTTCCTTGGTATTATACCCGGTTGGAAGAATTGTCACATATCTATCAATGGGAATACTGAAAATTCTTGGTTTGAAAGGACGAAGGTATGCAGACCTTTTTTAGTATCTCTTACAGTCATGCTAGGTAAAAAAATATATTTTGTTGGGTTTGCATTGTCATGCCTCTCTCCTTGTTGGAAGTTAGTAAATTCTAGTTATATCTCTTGCCTTTTTTTCTTTTCTTTTCAGCGAACCATATGTTACTGAAGATGAGTTAAAACTGATGCTAAGAGGTGCAGAATTAAGTGGCGCTATTGAAGAAGAAGAGCAGGTATAAGTTGTTGTAATATATTAGATTTTTTTGAAAGTATATATCATACCTATGTCAATATGATTGTGCTGCAGGATATGATTGAAAATGTGCTAGAGATAAAGGATACCCATGTTCGAGAGGTGATGACTCCTCTCGTTGATGTAGTTGCTATTGATGCCAGCGGCAGTCTAGTTGATTTCCATAGTATGTGGGTGACCCATCAGTACTCAAGGTATATAAATTTCCGAAGCCTTCTCTCTGAAATCGTTTTTCTTGAGATTATTTCATCATGCTCAAAGGTTTTCTTCCCAGGGTGCCTGTTTTTGAGCAGCGTATAGACAACATAGTGGGAATTGCATATGCTATGGATCTCCTGGATTATGTTCAGAAGGTTTGATGGTTTCATTTTCTAGTTTCTTCTTTCCATTTTTCGTAGGGTTTCTTCCGTTTGATCATCTTGTGTAGAATGAAATATATTGTGTTTAATTTTAAAGGGTGATCTGCTAGAAAGTACTTCTGTGGGGGACATGGCACATAAACCTGCGTACTTCGTCCCCGGTAATCATCAATGTGTTTGCTTTTGGATTTGATACCAAACCCCTAGGCATTTTACTGCTTCGGATTAAATTACAATCTTATGTTACCGACATTAAACACTAATTCTTCACACTGAATTATTCACAGTGAAGAAAATCTTACAATATATGTTACATTTTGCAGATTCTATGTCTGTTTGGAATCTTCTTAGAGAATTTCGCATAAGAAAGGTTCACATGGCAGTTGTCCTTAATGAATATGGTGGAACCATTGGAGTATGTGCTGCTCTTCTTTTATCTTCACTACTCTCTCTTCAACAATTAGCTGATCTCACTACTACTAATTTGTTTCTACAGATAGTAACTCTTGAAGATGTGGTGGAAGAGATTGTTGGTGAAATATTTGATGAAAATGATTCAAAAGTAAATTTCCGAGTTTCACCTCTTATAGAAAATCATTCTAGACCTAGATTTCTAGACCTGTTGATATGATTAACCTTATCTCACATAATATATTTGCCCATCAGCAAGGCTCCATTCCATTACCTAATGTTTGGCCTCCATGATTTCGGCTCTATAGGAGGAGATTCAAAAGAAAACAGGGTATATTGTGATGAGAGATGAGGGGATATATGATGTTGATGCTAATACATCGATTGACCAGCTATCTGAAGAACTGAATATGAAAATGCCAGAGGTAAAGTAAATTTTAGCAATGTATTTGATACCTCTCTATTGCATCCTCAAGATTCCTCAGGGTTATCTTCTACCTTTAAAATACACCTTTAAGTTACTTGTAGGCAAAAAAGATTTTACTTTAGCCCTTGGAACATGTTATGGTCTTTAAACGCTAAACCCCCACAATATTTGTTCATTTGGTAAACAGGGCATTCAGTACGAGACCGTCTCAGGCTTTGTGTGTGAGGCCTTTGGGTATATCCCAAAAACTGGAGAAAGTGTAAATGTTGTTATTGAAAAGGAAAGTTGGGAAGAGGATGGTGAAGAAGAGGAAGGTAAACAGGAGAGGCAAGAGCCAAAGGAAAAGCACCAAATCTATAAAGTAGAGGTATTGAGTAGTTCATTATCGTATCTGTCAAAAAGCACCTTAAATGTTTTGAACTCATTACAGTCTTTTTCTGTTAGCAGATATTAGCGGGAAATGCGAGAAAAGTGAGTGCTGTCCGGTTCGAAAGAGTGAACGATATGGATCAAGTGTCAGAAGCAAAAGATGTAAAAAGCATGGTTCCTAAATTCGTAAGAAAATGGAGCAGCGAAGAGGACGATGAGAACTTGTCCTACGAAGACAAATCTGAGAATACTGTTGCAGATGAACGTATATTGGCTGATAATAGCAAGAAACAACAATGACATTGAAACCAAATTTTTTTCTCTTTCTTCAGTTCTTATGCTTCATTTTTCAATTCTTTGAAAAGGAAAGAAGGACAACAACAAACATCCGGACTTCAAAGCACTTTAACCCAAAGTAAGAAGAAAGCTCACAAATCCTAGAAGTTTTCTTCTTAGCTTCATTGTAATAATCAGAATGATAACAAAATGGAACTATCTGTTTCATAAACAGAGCAATCTGTTTCATAAACAGAGCAATCTGTTTCATAAACAGAGCAATCTGTTTATAAGTCACCAAAAGACTAGGAATTTAGTTTCAATATACTGTATAATTATAGATAGGAAGCAGCGTCGTTACTTCTGTGTTATATTCTTTACATAAATATCAGTCTTTGGAGTATATTGCACTGATCTTATTAAGTTCCCACCACCTGTGCGTTTGTAGATAACGGGTTGTATGTAAATAGCTGTTATATGTCTTTGTATTGTTCTATGACACTGCTAGTTTTTTTGCTTTTTATCAATGAGTTTTAAGATTAATCTAAATGTTAAGACATGATCTGAAACAAAAACCCAAATAATATAACTCTTTCTCTTTTTCTCCCCCATGTTTGTCACTTATCTTTCTATACAAACCTGAATCTAATAGCTTTGAGTTCCTACATGAGTTTGAGCAGAAGTTTCTCAGGTTTTAGCCTCAATCTCCAAAGAGTTATTATCTTCTTCTCATATCTTCGGCACACCAAGACAACTCGAGGCGCTAGATTACACTAGCCTCTTCAATGCCTCCACCACATTTGACACTGGTGGCCTCAGTCCAGGCTCCGTCTGGAAAAACAATAACAATTCACTCTCAACCTTCAACATGAATACATTGACGAACATAATAAAACGTAGAGGATCTTTAATGAACGAACCATTACGCAGATTGAAACTATGTCTGCGAATGCAGATAAAGATTCTGGAGGGTAGAGTCCACACAAAGCGGGATCTGCCATTTCTGACAGAGATTCCATGTCTTTAAGTTGCGGTTTTGCCCAACAAACTAGAGACTGTTCTGGTTTCGGTCTACCACTGAAGATTAGAGGCAAGCACAAACCATTTCAGATACTTGTATAGTTCTTCTATATATTATATCGGAAACTATATGTTTGATAATCGAACCTGTCATAAGGCGTTCGACCAGTTAGCAGCTCCAGCATCACCACACCAAAGCGGTAAATGTCGCTCTTTAGTGTGTAAGCCGAGGGATTTACGCATTCTGGGGCATTGTATCCAACTCCACGATTCTGACTTGTGCGCTGCAAGATCAGTTCAAAAAAGAAAACATTTAAATTCAGATTGGATATTTTTTCTCTGTTATCTCTACACTAATAATTTTTCAAAGAAGCTCACGTGGTGAAAGTTTGCCAAGCCATAGTCTGAGAGGTGAGGATTTAGCTCACTATCGAGTAAAATGTTTGATGACTTGATATTCTTGTGAACTAGAGGAGGTGAACATGCTTCATGAAGGTACCTGTCAAAAAAATACAAAGTGAAAAACAAAAGAAAGCAGCCAATTTTATGAATCTCGTCAGAGAAATGGTTTAAGTAATTACTCTATAGCTTGAGCAGTTCCAAGAGCGATCCGGATTCGAGTGTTCCAAGTTAATGGTTTACTGAAATCGTCAGAAAGATGAAGAAATCCGTGAAGGGATCCACTTGTGAAATACTCATAAACAAGCATATTCCTTCCATGTTCTGAGCAATAACCCACGAGTTCTGCCATATTCGGGTGGTGAATTCTCGAGATACTCGACACTATGTGTGAAAACTCTTCCGGAGTTTCTTTTGCTAACAATGAGAAATCAATTTCTTTGACTGCAAGTTTCTGTTTAGAATGGATATAACAAGAAAGAGATATATAAATGAAGTTTCTTGAGAAGAATGCATAAAAGTGTGGAACAAAAGATTGAAAAACGAACCCTTCCATCATGATATTTAGCTTTATAAACACGTCCAATGGTTCCTTCACCAATAAGGCGATTTGGTGAGAAACCAGACACAGAACTCTGTAAATCCGTTAGAGCAAACTCTATCACATCTCGTGTGTCTGGAGAGCCTTCGGAGCTAGAGAAACGATCAGGGGTTGCAACCACTTGAGTAGAAGGTATGAGATGAAGAATAGGAGAATTTTTGAAACTAACAGAAGAAGTTCTTTTAACAGAAGTCTTTGTGTCAATTGAAGTATTAGAATCAACTGTCTTCTGGCCTCTGAAATCATCAATATTATCGAATTGAAGCTTCTGAGAGGTTTGTGGTGTGAAGAGTGGCTTGCTTCGGTTTGTTCCTCCTTTCTCATCGTCGAAAAAGTGAGAAGACTGATGAGAGTTCTTTCTTCGACAAAACACTGCAATCACTCCTGCAAAAAAAATGAGTCCACCTATAGTAGCCACGGCTATTATAACTCCAGTGGTCAGAGCCTTGCTTCCTCCAATGCCTCCCGAGTTTCTGTCTATGTGACGGGTTCCAGGAGGAGGGGAAGGAGCTCTACCGTTTGACCACCGGTTTCCTTCAGTTCTGAACAAGAAGGTGAAGAAAATAAAATCAATGTTTTTGCATCTTTTAGTTGTGTTTAAGAGAAGAAAATGACAGATAAAACTTACTCAAGGTTTCCAATGTTCTTCAGTTCGTTTGGAATCCAACCAGTAAATTGATTGTTTGCAACGTTTCTGTTATTTCAAGATTCATAAACAACATTAATGAAAGAAACCGTCTAGTTCAAGGACAGAAACTCTATGTTATAGCCTGCAAAATACTTACACATCATCAATCTTAGGGAGGTCCCTGAGAGCATTTATAGAGCCTTTAAATTGGTTGTCTTGCAAGTGCCTGAAAATAGAGAGTTAATATATATATAGATGGTAAGGTGAATGATTGTACAAAGATTTTTACAACTACTTCGAAGTGTTTTCTTCTCTTACATTGTTTTAAGGCCTGTTAGATTGGCAAAACTCTGTGGGAGTTTTCCCGTGAGTTGATTGGAAGATAGATCACTGCAAAACATATATACGTGATGAAGTTAATTAGATCTGTCCATAAGCTGAAAAAAAAATGTATGTTGCTTACATTGTTTCAAGTTTTGGAAGCTTTTGGAACATATCGCTCAGTTCACCATTGAGGTTGTTGCGACTAAGGTTTCTGAGCAAAAAACAAAGAATGAGTATGACGCAAATGGTGATAGTTGGGAAAAGAATATGTGAATGCGTAAAATTCAGGTGTCGTTGGCTTACAAATAACTGAGGTCATTCATGAGAGATATCGAGTATGGCACATTACCGTTGAAGTCATTCTCAGAACCATCTCTGCAGTTATCATAAGAAAAGCTCAATACATTGGAATTGTGTAGTGAAGATCATCAATATTATGGCAATGCAATTTGAAGATACTTACAGATAAGCAAGATTCTCAGGCAGCTGGTAAGGTAAGTTTCCATTAAGATTGTTCTTGCTTACATCACTATATAATGACATAATAGAACATGTAACTCAACCTGAACCTGATGAATAAGTAGAGGATTGAAGGAAACGTGTATTGAAAAGTGGAGTGTACTCACAGGTAAGTGAGTGATTTCAAGTTTCCAAGCTGGTACCCTAAAGATCCACTAATTCCGCGTCCCGATACTTTTCTACAAAAACAGAAAACGAGAAACAAAAAATCATAATCGATGAAGATGACAAACATTAACCAGACCAGAGAGGAAGTAACATACATTTCAGTAACAGAAGATTCCTTGCAAGTAATGCCCTCCCATAAAACACCACAAGGATCGCCTCCGCTCGAAGACCAGCCTTTGAGTTTTGATGGAGAGTTCATGCTCTTATAAGCGTCATTAAGAGCCGATACTACATAAATGGACAAACAATGAAGAACGAATAACCAAAAGTAGACCTTTTTTCCTCTAATTCCGTTGAGCCAGAGATGAAATTCATAATATGGATCACAAGTTTTAAATGATTCAATAAGAACACTTACCGTCCTGGCTATCGGTTTTTGCAAGAACAACGAAGGTGAAGATTCCAAAACATGCGATGAAGAGTATCATTGGCTGCAGATTTGATGCCATGATTGACACTTTTAAGCTCAGAAATGATAATCTGTGAAAAAAAGAAAAGAGATGATCCAAAGAGAAACCCAGGGTTGGTTCTGGGTTTCCTTGGGGGTGAAGGAAACGCACGAAATCCAAAGGAGAGGAATCTAGATAGGTCATCAAAAAAAAAAAGAAGCAAATTTGGAAATGGTGTGGCAGTGACCAAAAATGGAAATTCAGTTTCTTCTGTATTATCTTTTTGTTGGAGAATGAAGTTATTGAGTGAAAAGGCGAATAAATCTGGACGTGTGAATAGAGAAATGTACAGCTAAAATTGAAGCAGACACCGAAACATTAGGAGAGAGACCACAACTATGTCCAAGTCCGATCTAATTGCAAATCAACCAAACAAGACCAGTTTGTTTCAACGTATATTCATTCAATCAAGCACACGTGTATACCATCAAAACTAACAATAAAGAAGAGCCCAATTTTATTCGCAGAAACGAGAAGAAATAACATTGAGCTTGTCTTGAATTCCTAAGAAAAAACAGGCTTCTTTGAAATTTCCTTGGCCATATACTAAAGACTTGACTCTGTAAAATGGAAATTTTTACATTCACAAAACACACAAAAATATGAAGTATTCGAGAAGAAGTATACAAAGATTTGAAGACCTCCCGTGGTCAGTCATTGCAAAAATACAACTTATCACACATTAAATCACTTATACAAACATTCCCCTATCAAACAAAGCTTCATCTAAGCTTAGAAATCGCAAATGTTACATCAAAAAAAATATATATATATATATATATATGAAAGGACTTAAATACCAACGTCATGTGAGGTCTGACTCTGCGAAGCTCCACGCTTTCTCATCTTTGACAAGAAGTAAGCCAATGCAACCTTTGCACCTAAGGAGGAAGGACCACGAGACAGGCATATTGCACCACCAACTGCACCGCCCACAAGTAACATACCGTTTGCAATCAGTTTCTTTGAAGGCTTTCTCAACAGTTTCTTACGTTTGGCTCCTTCACCGGCATGCAGACCACTAGTCATAGTTCCTGAGGAGTTTGTGATGTCATCTGTCTGATAATCTAACCCTGATGGAATCTTGGGGATAACACAAGGGTGATGTCAAAGAACACATAGTCAGTTTCGAGAACCAAATCTGCAGGGCACAAACTTTCCAGAAATTGACAAGAAAATTGAACTCGTATCAGACTGAAACCCACTACCATCTCACCTTTTTCATAAAGTTTACAGCAGATATAGTGGACCCTTCGGATCTATGACCGGTTGCGATGTATTTACGAAGTGCATTTTCCATCTTACAAACGTAACTCCATATCCCTTTTGAGAAAGCAAGCTTTGCCATCTCAACATTTAATCCCGCATCTTCCTGGTGGCACATAAGGATCTCACAAGCGTTCCTACCAGGAACTGCAGCAAGTTCAAGTTATTCATAAAGACTATCAAAGAATTAAATTCATTGTTAAACCTCTCATTACAGAGAATTTTGGTATATGGTATTGATATGACATCAAGAGAAGTTTTAGGTGAAATATGAAAGCATAGATAACTGACAAGAAGCACTTGCCTTTCCTAATTCGCCAACCAGATCTGAAATATCTTACACGTACATACTTCCTCTGTCGTGGAACCATATCATGGTCACATTCCTGAAGATAACCAAAGAGCAGATGCACTAAGTTAGGGGGCAAAGCTAAAAATAGATAATATGTACGATGTCCAGGTCTGTGTATATCTAGCATAAAAGACAAGTGTTTCGCAAATAAATGGATAAAAGTTATAAAAAAAAAAGGTGATTTAGAAATCATTGCTTAAAGATAATGATCTCCAAGATAAGCTAAAGTATACATATCAGTTTCAATAGCACAAATTTGTTAAGTTCACCTTGATGAAACAGTAAAACTTATCCTTCCCCTCCCACAATTTCCACGCTAATACATACTCCCTCGGTGTCAACAAGGGGAACTTTTTAATTGTGCGACCAATCTCAATTCCGCTATTACTGTCGACCTGCAATTGATCATGCTCAACCACGGTCTTATCCCACTGTTTCCTGTATTCATTGTCCATGTAAAAGTCCCTTAAATCCTCTGGAGAGCAATCCTCAAATATTGTAGTACTTAGATACTTCATTGGACCACCATCCTACCCCCAAAAAAAAAAAAAAAAAAAAA
>OVAX01003466.1:2003-17463 GCA_900406405.1 Lepidium africanum | reverse complement strand
AAAAAAAAAAAAAACGTGTTTGCAAAAAAAAAAAACACTTTTGCAAAAAAAAAACGTTTTTGTTTAAAAAAAGCTAGAAAAATTTCTTTCGGTGGTGATATATACGAGCAACGGAAGAGGATGTATATGCATAGAGATGCTACTGGAATCGTGACACAAGAGTTTATGAACGGGGTTGAAATATTCATGTACCAAGCCAGTCAAATTGAAATCACGGTTGAATCAGGTAAGATGTTATGTCCTTGTCGGAAGTGCAAAAATACGAAATTTGCTCGAGTGGATACTGTTTGGAATCATCTATTAAATAGGGGGTTTACACCATATTATTATATCTAGTTTCACCATGGGGAAGGTTATAGTGCTGGTAGAAATGATGAAGCAAGTAGTAGTAATTATAATAATGTTGGAGGTAATGTAGATGAATCGAGTAATTTGCATGATGTTGGTAATCAGAATGAGGTTCATGGGGTTGTAGAGCATGATAGGATGAATGAGATGGTCACAGATGCATTTCAGGAAACCAATATCGAACCAGTAGTTGGTGAGGCACCTAACTTAGATGCAAAAAAATTGTATGACATCTTAGACGCTGCAAACCAGCCTATCTACAAGGGATGTAGAGAAGGTCTATCTAAATTGTCACTGGCAGCTAGGATGATGAACATTAAAACAGATTGTAATTTATCTCAAACATGCGTGAATATGTGGACTAATTTATTCAAAGAGTATTTGCCAAAAGACAATTTGTTGAGATTATGTTCGGTTTGTTGAGATTATGTTTGGTTTGTTGAGATTATGTTCGGTTTGTTGAGTCTGTTCGGGTTGTTGAGATTATTTTCGGTTTGTTGAGTCTGTTCAGATTGTTGAGATTATGTTCAGTTTGTTGAGATTATGTTCGGATTGTTGAGATTATGTTCGGTTTGTTGAGATTATGTTCGGGTTGTTGAGATTATGTTCGGTTTGTTGAGATTATGTTCGGTTTGCATATTTTTTATTTGCGCTTCAAATTTTGAAAGAATTTGATCGAGCGCCAATTTCTGACATTAGCGCTGAATCTGAAATGAAGAAAGGAGAAAGATCCTATGTAACGCATCTTAGTATAAGGATTCATCTGGACCGTCGCTGTTTTCAACTTGTATTAATAATCAATGGTCAAGAAACTTTTCTCCTGAGTCCGACTTATAATTTGACAAACCGAACTTAAATTGGATAAACCGAACTTATAATATGCGGGTTTTACAAAACTGAACAATGCGTCATAAACGCGTTGGCCATTTACAACGCGTTCGTCGTAAATACTTTGTAAATGGCCAACGTGTTTATGACGAAATGTGCTTTTATATATACCCACGCCATTTCCCATTTCCTTGCCATTTCCTCTTTTCTCATTCTATCTCTAAGGTTAGTTCTCTACCTTCTCTCTAGTTTTTTTTTTTTTTTTTTTTTTTNNNTAGTTTTTTTTTTTTTTTTTTTTTTTATGATATTAGGATAGATGTGGAATTAGGATAGATGGAATTTAGTAATTACGATGGAATTTAGATTTTAGAATGTAATTAGAATATTTGTTATCGTAGATTATTGATTAATTATTTTTTTTATTATTGTAGATTTATTTATGGCTCCTCGTAAGCATACACGATGTGTCCATTACAGCGACATGATTCATGGTACGACTTCGTCGTCGAGCTCTGTTGGAGCATCAACTTCTTCGACGGTACCCGAGACACAGTCACAGACTGCCCCGTCTCATCCACAGTCAGTACCGAAGCAGCAACCGGAGCAACAACCGGATGAGACTGTCGGCCCTCAGCCGGTTCCCGGAGCTATTGATTCGGATCTCATGGTACCACCGGATGCACCATATGCACAATACACGGTGGAGGATATTCTCGTGCATGGAAATCGCACAGGTTTGAGGACATTACATATCGATCGACCTGCTAGTACTTATTGGTAAGTAAACTATTTAATATTAATTTTATTTATTAATTTTTAAAATTTAAAATTAAAATTATTTCAAATTATATATTTACTCATTACAATTGTTTCATAAAATTTAGGTTTGGTGTGGATAACAAAGTGGGACGAAGCATTACGGAGTGCATCAAAAGCTTTTTTGTCGAGGCGACCCCTAACTGAACATCGACACCATACTAAATTTGTGTAACGTGGTTTAAGATTTTCGCGGTAATTACAAATTTTAAATTTTAATTATTATTCGTTTCATTTAATTAACTTATATAATTACTAATTAATACTAAATCCTTTTTTTTCTAAAAGCAACGTTGGAACTGGGATGTCTCCATCATTGAGACCGTCAAGCATGAGTTCAACCAGAAAGCCATGAAGCGGCTTTCTAACACTGTCTCTGATTGGAAGACAGATTGGGAGGTGAAAGGAGAGGACGACAAACCTAGCTTCATGACATCTGCAGTTTGGGAGGGCTTGAAGAATTTTTGGTTAGAGCCTAATTCTATAAAGAAATCTGCACAGTGTTATGTTTCTCGAAACACGACTAGTCCAGACGCTAGCAGCTCGCTATGCCTCACACTGCTGGCCAGACTCCTTTTGGTGGAGTCGCTCTGCAGATGGTAAATTGGATTATTTAAAATTAAAATATTTTGTTCATTTAATTTTTAATTACTTAGATATTTAACTAAATTTTACAATGTTTAGGCTGAAGAGTTAGGATATGTTCCTTCTCTTCCAGATTTGTTCAAGAATACTCATCAGAACAAGTCCGGAGTTTTTGTTGACGCTAGATCGGAGAGGCTATACTAACCTTCAATACTTCCTATTCCCTATGAGTTCAAATTCTCTCTTTCTATTAATACGACAAACAACTAAAGATGCTGTTGCATTAATTACTGAGGCAATCTATTGTATATTGCAAGATTAATTACAAACACTTTCAACCCAAAACAATTTTTGACTCCATCATCTCTTCTGCATCGGTTTTGGGTAGAAATGTTTTAGGGCTGACGTAAATATTGTAGTCCCGAGGCATCGTAGGTCCCATGGAAACCACCAAACTGAGGAGTTTTGGTGCTTCTCATAGCTCGAAACAGAAGTGCCAAAATGACCATATTGATTAGTGTTGGTTGTGAATTTGAGAGACCTTATGTGCTTCATACCTGTAATATACTCCACTGATTCAAGTTATATGCTCAATTTCAGAGATGCTGAATCCAAGGATAAACCTACTTAATCAATGTTTGCTAGCAACAACAAAGGCCACACAGTAATATGATAACACTCGTGTTATAACCTAACTAAAGGCCTGTGTATTTTTGTGTAATATATTTGGTCATGTAGTGAATAGTACAACATTTTGCTGGTTACTGTTATGTTTTATAAACGGTTCAATAATTGACGCATCTGATAGCTTAGGTTTGTAAAAGCTTCGGCATCTTCTAAAATTCAAATGCCTTGCAGTGATCATTTAGTTAGCTTTTTGTTTATATCTTCAGTATCTTACAATCTTCCATCCTTCCATTGTTATATACTGTGTCAGCCTCTTGTTTTGAAATAAAAGTGTCAAGAGGATTTTTAAGAAAGAAGTTAGCTTTTTGTGTTTGCAAGAGAAGTTTCACCCTCTTTGTCTCTCCCGACAGTTTTCTGATGGCTTTTGTATATTTAGAAGTTATACTTAAATTTCATGATATAGTAGGAAAACATGGAGCACCAATACTCAGAATAGAAAACAAAGATTAAGAAAGTGAAAAAAAATTCTATCCAAGGCAACAACTTAAGCTTCTCTCTTTGGAATCTTTGAGCGAGAGCTAGGTGGTACAGTTTTAGCTTTAAGATAAAGACCTAAAAATAAGAGACAATTATGAGTATAAGCCCCATGAAAACCACCAAATTCACCAGACTTTCCAAGATTGTAGGTAAAAGATATGGAATCATCCAGTTTCTGCATATCTGGGTCTGTTACACCAAACGGACCATACTTCTGGATGTTGGAAGTGAAAGTGATCACCATAATCTCACCATATTTTTCATTATATTTACCATAGACTCCTTTGATATACTCATCTGGATGATTAAGCTCAACCTACAGAGTAATTTCAATGAATTTTGAGAATCAGAAAAAAAAAAAAAAAAAAGTTGAAAGAAAGTTGAAACTTGAAACCATAGCAAAGCATATAAGCATGGCTTACGGTGTGAAACTTGTATATATTGGACTTTGGACCGTATTTTTCTGATAACACATACTTTCCATTTTCCATGTATTCGAATTGGATCGACTTTATTACAGTCTCTCCTACATAAATCAAAATCCGGGAGATATCATTGTGTTTAAAATCAAAAGATTTAGCTCTGTAGAGACCAACTAGTTCACCAACTTTTATCAACCTGTTTCATCATAACAACAATGGTGGTTTAAGGTAACTTCTAGTGTTGATCAACTATAAAGAGAATCAGACAGATAAAAGAAAGAAAACCTTGTTTCAGGAGTCATCATCTTCTTCTTCTTCTTCTTCTTCTTCTTCTTCTTCTTCTTCTTCTCTGTTTGGTTTTATATTTGTTTGGTGCTTTCTACAAAAGGGAAGAAGAGTGGTGTATATATAACTATAATAGCAAGCTCTACACCGACCCATTTAAATTGACCGTTGCGATTCCTCTACCTCATTTAATATTGAACGTTTCCAAGATGGTCTTTGTAAAATGTACAATCTTTAATGCTTTTTCTTTTTCTACAAGTTTTCAATCTCTTTCTCTCTATTAATACTACCAACAACTAGAGATGCTATTGCATTTAATACTGAGTCAATCTAGCAACATAAGATTGTAATACACTCTAACGTTGACTAATTATATATGTTGAGCGGCTTGTATTAGGTCCTGCTATTACAAGGCTGTGAATTGGAAAATCCTACTGATGATCTCGTCAATGGTTAAAATCGAGGGACCCATATCCCAATTCTTGTTCAAGTCAAATTGGAGAATTACACAGCTTAATATCATTCATGTCGTATTGAACAAAATTTAAGTGATGACGCAGCCAGTTGCTCTACATGCTGAACCAGATACAAATCTTATCGTAGTTTCAGAAATGCTGAGTTCAAGAATAAACCTAACTACATAATCATTGTCAAGAAATCAAGAGTTTGATAAAAGGATTTCTCATTCAACAATGTTCGCTTCAGCCATATATACGATTACAATGACCTAATTAGATACAAGTAAAAGACTAAAGTGTACAACAATGATAAGTTATAAAACATGATGGGCTTCGTATAGCCCAATACCCCCTCAAGTTGGAGTGTAGAGGTCACAAACACCCAACTTGCATAGAAAACCTTCAAATTCACGTCGGCCAAGTGCTTTTGTAAATACTATAACACCGCGCACGATCTCATCGTGAATGAAATGGCAATCAGAACCAACGTGTTTCATCCTCTCATGAAACAAGGATTAGCACTCATACTGTTACTTACACCCAACTTTTTGTTCGGCTATACTAGTAGTAGATTGAGATAAAGATTCAGTGTATGTAGCTATCTAAACCTGATGAATAGAGGCCAGACAGTAATACGATGGTCCTGTATTTTGATAAACTTCTATGTCTGGTCATGTTACTGTGACATCTTACAACAATTTGTTGTCCTGTTTTATTGTGTTCTGTAACCCACTGGTAATATTCTAGCATTTGTTTGCCTAGCAGTGATAAATTTGAGCTATGTATGTTTTTTTTTGTCTCTAGCTGTATACACTGTTCTACTGTAAGCTATTAGAATAAGTTTAAAGTTGGTTCCAGTGAATTACAAACAGTAATCCTCACAATCAAACGCAGACTAACACAAAAACTAAATAAAAACAAATACATGGGGATAGTGGATTGTTTTCCCTCCTAGGCTAGCACTTAAGCTTCTGTCTTTGGAATCTTTGAGGCAGAGCTGGGTGGAACTGTTTTAACACCAAGATAAAAGCCTATAGATGAAAGATAAGAATTTGTGCAAGTCCCATGAAAACCCCCAAATTGACAGGACTTTCCAAGATTGAATATCGAACCCCAGTGATATACTCTGTTGGATGATTCAACTCAATCTACAGAGTAATCTAAAACAAAAATCTGGGAGATTTCGTTGTGACCTCTAAGATCAAAAATTCGAGGGGAACCGTAAACAAAATTGTCCCCAACTTTGAGAAACCTGTTTCATCATAAAGACAATGGTAGTTTGAGGCAACTTCTTCAACAAGAGATTATACAGAAATAAAAAACTTTACATGTTTTCAGAAGCCATCTCCTTCTCTAACTGTTGTTCTATATGGACTTTGGTGCTTATACAACAGAGAAGAAGAGTTGCATATATATAAGAGCAGGCTCTACACCTTCTAAATTGACCCTTACGATTCCTCTTTTAAATTTGAACGTTTCCAAGATGTTCTTTGTAAAATGTGCAACCCTTTATTTTCTCTACAAGTTTAAATTCTATCTCTCTCTATTCATACTTCCAACAATTACAGATGCCATTTCATTTAATACTAAGGCAATCTAGTATCACAAGATTATATTTTGCCATCATATACTAAAATATGTATCAGTTACACACACATATATATATATATATATACAGAAGTTTTTTTTGCATATTAAAGCATGTAGATTTGGCAGAACAATATTTGATTGGTATACAAAAACTTTTAACCCGGAACAATTTTTGACTCCATTCTTCTGTATCAATTTAAAACAGAACTGTTTTAGGGAGAAGATAAACACACATGTACTATAGTTCTGAGACATCCTAGGTCCTATGAACTCGCCAAACTGTGGAGACTTTCCGAGTCTAAAATCGAACATTTCATAGCTGGAATCATGTGCCAAAAGAACCATATGCACTATGCCAAAAAGACAACTTCTGAATTTGATTGATCTTATGTGTTGATAACTAGCTTCATACTTTTAATATTCACCACTGATTCCAGTAATGTACGAAAGCACTGTGTATTTTTCTGTGTCTGATCATGTTAAGGTGAAGTCATGCTGGTTATTATTATGTTTACAAACGTTTAAATAATTTCCACTACTTACAACACTTTGGTGTTCTGTTTGCGTCGGTTTTGTAATACCTTTGCAGAGCGTGTTTAGGAAATGTAGCTATATTTGAAGCTTATGATAAATTCCAAAATATGGAACCATAATCGTCCCAATTACAAGCATACTAGCAAGAACAGAAATAAATAGCAAATAAAGATTAAGATAGTGAAATGCTTCCTCCATGGCAATCACTTAAGCTTCCCTCTTTGGAATCCTTGAGTCAAAGCTAGGTGGTCTTTTTTTAGCACTAAGATAAAAGCCTAAAGATGCGACACCATACCAATAATAAGAACCATGAAAACCACCAAACTGACAGGACTTTCCAAGATTGTAGGCAAAAGATTTTCCGTCGTCAAACTTACTTAGCATATTTGGGTTGGTAACACCAAACGGACCATACTTCTGGATGTTGGAAGTGAAAGTGATCACCTGAATACGATCAGCCGTAGTAGAATATTGACCATAGACTGAAGTGATATACTCAGCCGGATAGTTCAACTCTATCTGCAGAGAAATTGCAATAAATTTAGAGAAGCAGAGGAAAAACAATAAGATAAATAGTTGAAACCATTCCAGAACACATTGCTCTTATTTTACTTACGGTGTGAAACTGGCTAGAACCGTAACATGAACCGTATGTTTCTGATAGAACATACTTGCCATTTTCAATGTACTGGAATTGGATAGACGATATCCCGACCTCTGCTTTAGCTGAAACAAAAATTTGGGAGATTTCGTGAACTTTAAGATCAAAAAACTTAGGGGAATTCCTATGATCAGATCTCCCACCAACTTTGATCAACCTGTTTCATCATAATAACACAGTGGTAGCTTAAGACAACTTCTTATATAAATTTACTATGGAATGACTCAAACAGATAAAAGAATAAGAACAAGACCTGGTTTCAGAAGTCATCTCCTTGTCTAATTGTTGTGCTTTTTGGACTTTGGTGCTTCTGCAACAGAGAAGAAGAGTGGTCTATATATAACAAAAAGAGAATGCTGCTCTAATATTGGGCCGTTTGGTTTTTGTGTGTGCGGCTCTACGCCTTCCCATATAAATTAACCGTTGCAATTCCTTCTTTTCATTTAAAACCGAATGTTTCCAAGATGTAATTTTGTAAAATGTGCAACCTTTTATACTTGCTTTTCTCTATAAGTTCAAATTCTATCTCTCTCAATTAATACTACCAAGAACTAGAGATGCTATTGCATTGAATACTGAGGCAATCTAGCAACACAAGAATGTATTGCTAACGTTAATTAGTTAATTATACTTATCTTTGACCGTTATATGTAACAGAAGCATTTTTGCATATTAAAGCATGTATAACTGGCAGAACAATATTTGATTAGTATACAAACAATTTTAACCCAAAACAATTTTTGATTCCATTTCCTCTGCTTCGGTTTTGGGTAGAACTGTTTTAGGGCTAAGGTAAACACCGATGTATTGTAGTCCTGAGGCATCATATGTCCCATGGAAACCACCGAACTGAGGAGATTTCCCGAGTTTGAAAGCGAACTTTTCATAGCTGGAACCCGAAGTGCCAAAAGGACCATATTGACTAGTGTTGGTTGTGAATTTGAGAGACCTTATGTGAGGATTACTAGCTTCATACTTGTAGTATTCTCCACTGATCCCAGTTATGTACTCATGCGGGTAATTCAGCTCTATCTGCTGGGTCCAAAATTACATGTTAGTTAATTATAGTAACCTTATTTATAACCATGTTCATGCATCAAAATGTTACACTACTCAATCGTTTACAAATATATATTTTTTACAATTTGGGTGTTCCGAATCAGCAGGGATCCATGAGCTCGGAGACAGAATATGAGGGTGTAGGTTCTATATGGTTTCTCGGGTCAATGGGCCATAAACTCCAACAACTCGGAAGCTTCCATACATCCCAAGATTCGCTTTACCACAAATATCTTTCTTTTCCATTGACTAGAATCTTTCAAAGATTTTTATGTCTCTACCTACAAATTTAAATCAAATTCAAAGAAGATGGAAGAGTCAAAATCAAACTTACCACGTCAAACATGTTGCCGGAAAAAGGACCGTGACGGTCAGATAAAACAAGCTTTCCATCGATCACGAACTGAAACTGAATAGACATAACTCCTCCAGCACTATAAGATACAAATATCTGAGAGATAACACCATCATGAGATCCTTCGTCCCAGTTTACAATTGTACTGCTTCTACCGTCATGCTTACCAACTGGTCCTATCTTCATCTTCATTATCTTCCCTTCCATTTTTTTAATCTTTAACACCAAAGGTCTATAACAAAAATTTATAGCATTACCATAGAATATATAGCTCAATATTTCGTAGTTCTCTAAGTTTTGAAGTCTCAAATTGGAATATTCCTATCCAATCTTCCATAATTTCACCCAAATTATTGTAGATTAAAAACAAGGATTAAATATAATATTAACTTCACATACCAATACTATTCTTTTCTAATTCCATGTTCTTAATTTGACGTCTCGGATTAGAATATTCGTTTTCATTTTTGCATAGCTTCATCTAGCAATTTATTCCTTTCTTTCATTAGCTTTTTGCCGAAATTGGTTACTAAGTTTTTGATACTAAAAGTTTTAAAATACAAATGTTCGGTAAAATATCCAGCGTTATTCATTTATATGTTTTGAATAACAAATTATCCGACTAAAAACAAATTAACTCAAGAATATTTGGAGTGGCATGCAACAAAATTCCTTTAATATATAGCTTTTATTCGGATAATTTTCTCTATTTGGACGTTTCGTGTTGAAAATTTCCAATTTAATGTTGCATAACTTCATCGTGCAATCTATATACTTTTTTCATGACAAACTTTGTTTAACTTCGATCTTCCAATTAATCGTTGATGATTTATATGCAGAATAATGTTGTCCATACCAGGCCCAACAAGATAGGTCCATTAAAGTCAGGAACCAAAATAAAATTCCAAGTGAATGAAATACTCGTTCGAAATTCAAATGACCGTTCAAATTAATGGGAGCTGACAAACAGTTCAAATCACACACACACAAGCACATAGAGAATGTAAATAACTATTATAAGCATATTAAACTAACCCGAAACAGTCTTTGAGTTAGTCTCCTCTGCATTGCTTGTACCGGTTTTAGGGTTTGTTTTAGGTTTAGCAGTTGATGGTTGAAGATAAACACCAATACTTTGTAGTCCCTTGCTATCTGATGTCCCGAAGAAACCACCAAACTGAGAGAGTTTCCCAGATTGAAATCAAACTTGGTCTCGTTTTTTGAAGTCGACAAGCCAAAAGGACCATATTCATTGGAGTTGGTAGCAAATTTGAGAGATCTTATGCCTATGTTGCCAGCGAACCTGCTGTATTCTCCACTAATTCCTGTTATGTACTCATGTGGCCAGTCTAAAGCTATCTGCATTGCCGCATATCAAACACTTGTAACTCATTCGTCTAGTTAACTATTACGGGGTGAAAGCGTAACGCTCGAACTGTCATTTTTAGTGTGGTCTTATGTCATTTTCCGGCTTATGTGCCAACACTTTAAGTTTTGAAGACTTGTCTATTAACCCTACAAATCACCACGTGATTTTGCGCCGTGTTTTGTTCTCACTCATACGGTACCAAAAATTATTTTTCGGTAGATCATATATCCTGAAATTTTCCCAGTTCAAATATGCTAAATTGTAAAGTTCTATCATGATGTTTGACTGAAAAATAAATGCATTTTAATAACATAGATAACAAAATCAAATCCGTTAAGTTATCCTACTTCCATATTTCCATATATTGGAGTGTTACAGAAAAATAAAGATGATAGGTTTTAAATATAGAGTAGATATATATTGTAAGTAAGTAGAATGGACTTACAACGTCAAACTTGTTGGCATAATCCCGACCATAGCGCTTGGATAAGATGAATTTGTGGTGGTCGAGGACGAACTGGAATTGGATAGAAAAAATTTCATCAGAATCATGAGATAGAAATATCTGAGAAATTATGTTATTGTGGCTTCCTTCGTCCCAATTGACCATATAGTTTTCGCTACTCTTTTCCACTGATCCTATCTTGTTTTTCCCTTCCATTTTATTTTCTACGTTATGTTTTTTTCCTTCTCTAGTTTATACGTATATATACTCTCTCTCTCAAATCAAGATTTATGCAGGTTAAACTTGTAGTTTTTTTTAAAAAAAATTGAAATAAAAGGAATGAAGTTCTCTGATGATACGAATGTGTTTGTTTATCTGCTAAGTCTAGTGTTTATATAATTTTTCACCACGAAGCTATTACATAATCATACTATAACACCCAGTTTCAAGAAATATGATATATGGTGATGCATGCGGAGAGATTTAAAAATAATTGATTTGGTTACCTATATCACCAAAGTGCACTTATCTTTTCGGTCACTTGTCCAGAGAAAACTTCAGAGTTAAGCGTACTTAAGCTGGAGTAGTCAAAGGATGGATGACTTTTCGGGAAGTAGTTTTCGGAATCGTGTGAGTGGGGAGTGAGCACAAAATACGGGGAAAGAACATGTAGTCTTTCTGGAAAGTGGTTGGTAAACAAGTCTTTAGATCCTCCCGGGCGTAGCATACCGACATAACGACCGGTAAAATGAACCCATAGACCCAAAAAAAATGTGGGGCCCATTTTTGTATAAATCTTTAAAATTTATAAACTTTTACAAGATAATATCCTTTTGTTTGAAATAAAATTTAATAGTTACAGAATAAAAACTTGAAATATGAAATTTGAAGATTACAAATTTAAAACTTGAAAATTTTGTGGAGAGAAGGCAGAGCGTTTTTAGAGAGAATGTAAAATTGCTTGTGTGCTCGGGTCCCTCTACTGATGCTTGAGTAGGTTATTTATAGAGGGAGTGCGTCCCTTAGATCTTGACGCGTGTCTTGATACGTGTCTCCATCCAACAGTGCCGACACTTTTTTGAGTGGGGAATCTTGTGGGGTCCGTTTGTGGGGTCCACTTGTGGGTCCCATCTTGCTGATTGATTTTGTCTTCATTTTTCCCGTTGATACTTTCTTGGATATACAGATATACTCTTTATTTTATTTACAAGTTTACCTAATATTTAGAATTATATTTCCTAAATAAAATATAGAGTCTACTAGAATATACATGGATAACTGAAAAATACCATTAACCAACGGTCTTACGGCCAATCTCTGGACTTGCTGCCTGGAACACCTGAAGCGACAGTGTTTTCCTTTACTTGGTTAAAGGTTGAAAAGTTATATACACTGCTATTAGCTTCTTTTTTTTTTTTTTTTGAATATTATATATCATAAGGGTCTTGACCACCGATCGGATCGTCGTCGTTCATTGATTCGTTGTCATCGGAATCTTCGAGTTGACTGATTAGTGTCTGGAGGATTTTTTGAAATTTTTCTTTTGTCTTGGATGTCTTTTTTGATGTAGAGGATCCAGATGAATGTGCCGGACTTGGTTGTTTATCTGAGGTTTGTGTTTTGGGTTTCTTTGGTGATTTTGGTTGGGTATCGAGGAGAAGTTGGCTTGGTGTTAGAAGTGGGATAGATTTGGATACGGATTTAACCGTATGGTGAACATGGTTTATGATCTGGAAGAATTTTTGAATATTGGTGAGAGAGCAACGGTCGAGGTTATATTTGTCCCACCATTTCACGCGATATTCTTTTTTTAAAGAATATGTCATGTCTTCAGATAGTTGAGTAAGGTTGAAGTGCCACAAGCATATCCATGGTATTCCCATGTCTATGTGGAAATGAATCTAGGCTAGTAGGCCAAAAGGGGTTTGAGATAGGTTTTTTAAGTAGTAAGGAAATGAGGTCTTAAGTATATTAGTTGGGTAAATGTTGGTAATTGGTCCGAACCAATACCACCATTCACTGAACCATCCGGGTATCTGTTTGGGACATTTTTGGTCAAAGGAGATGAACCATGAATGGGTATAGGGTCTGAGGTAAAAGGTTCGAAAGAAGGCATTTACGTAGTCTACATAAGAATACCCTTGAATGTAAAATTCTGGTTGTGAAAAGGATTTTGTTGTATGGTGGTGAATAAATCCAAGGTCTTGTATTGAGTAAATCCGTAGGATTTTACAGGTTGAATAAGAGACTTGGTTTGGGTTGTTTGGATCTTGGTGGTGAATTATTTCTACTGATCTAGAGTCCACTAGAATATACTCGTAGAAAGTTCGGTTTTTGGTAATGTTGTCTGTTGGGTAAAGACAGTCCTGATAGAAGATTCTGTTGGTAAGGGTTTGTAGTTCCTTTAGGGTAATAGGTTTGGTATGTTGAGTAGTCATGAGGTATTGTTTTTGGGGTTTTAATAAATAGTCTGATTTTTGAGTAGGTTTGGGAGTAGAGGATTAGCCTTTTTCTGGGGCTACGGCTTTTGAATAGGATAATGGTGGAAATTCGGCAAGAGCCGAGTATTGATTTTGAATAGTCAGGGGTTTACCCTGAAGATGAGGTTGGTTCTTGATATAGTCCGATGAAGTCATCGGTTTTTTATCTTTGGAGCTACTCATCTTGAATAATTTTCTTTTCTTGAATATCTGTGGATTTTCCCTGTAAATATTCTCTGGTTAGAAAATCAGTAAAGAATTATTTTCACCTTTTATATATTGTATATCAAAATCAAAAACTGATAAAATGGCTTGCCATCTGGCAAAAATTTGTTTTGAAACTAGATTTTTAACATCCTTTTGTAAAATTTCTTTAGCTGACTTACAGTCAACTCTTAATAAAAAAAATTTTGTTGATTAAATCATCCTGAAATTTAGAAATACAATTGACTATAGAAAGAACTTCTTTCTTAGCGGTGGAATAGTTTTTCTGTGGTCCTAACCAGACTCCTGAGTGGAATCTAACTATAGACTCTTGGGTTGATTCTGGAAAATTTTGCATAAGGATTCCTCCGTATCCTATTTCCGAAGCATCGGTTTCTACAATCATATTTGCTTCAGGATTTAGGATAGCTAGACACGGAAGGGTTTTGACCTTTTGTTTAACTTGCTGGACTAAATGGGTATGATGACTAGTCCAGGGTTTAGGATTTTTTTGCAGTCTTTGGTATAGTGGTTGAATAGTTTTCCTAAGGTTGGGAAGGAAGTCTGAAACATAGTTGAGACATCCTAGGAACCTTTGTAACTGGGTTTTTTCTCTTAATTCGTTCGGGAACTTATCCGCGAACTCTATGGATCTTGCAATAGGGGTTATTGTTCCTTGGTAAATATTATGTCCTAAAAATCTTATTTTAGTTTGGAATAATGACATTTTCTTTGAAGATAAAACTAGGCCGTGTTTTTTGACTATGTTTAGAAATTTGTATAAATGACTAATGTGTTGATCTATTGATGTTGAATATACTAGTACATCATCTATGTACACGATGGTGAATTTTGAGTAATCATTGAATATATCATTCATAATATGTTGAAATTCACTAGGTGCATTTTTTAAACCGAATGGCATTACATTCCATTCGTAATGTCTGAATGGTACTGTGAATGCCGTTTTGTACTTATCTTGTTCGGCAATTTGTATTTGCCAAAACCCTCTTTTCATATCGAATTTTGAATATATTTTTGCATTATAAAGTCTTTTTAATAAATCTCTTTTATTTGGTATTGGATATCTAATCCATTGTAATACATCATTTAATGGTTTATAATTAATTACTAATCGTGGTACTCCACGTTCTTTCTCAGCTTGGTTGTTTACATAGAAGGCTGAACAGCTCCAAGGAGACTTAGATGGCCTAATTAGTTTTTTCTTTAATAAATCATTTATTTCTTGTTTACATGTTTCTAATAACTCTTTATTCATTTGAATAGGTCTTGCTTTAGTTGGTATGTTTTTCTTACTAAATTCCTTTATATAGGGAAGTTCAACAGTATGATGTTTTCGTTCCCAGAATGCATTTGGTAAGTCTGAGCATACTTGTTTTAATAAATCATTTTCTATAGATTTGATTTTACTTATTGTATAAGGTGTTTTTAGTTGTTCTTCTATATTTTTATATGATATTTCTTCTTGTAAATACTGAATATGGTTTTGTTTACTTTTTATTAAATTAATTGTTTTTGAACCGTATTTTGTTGTAGGTTCAAGACTTCTTTGGCATTCATTGGGGATAGAAATGCAAACGTTAATTTGTTTCCTACCACCTTGGTGGTTATACCTATTTCATTAACTTTGAATGGATAAATTTGAGTAAAGAATGGAGTTCCTAATATTACTTCTTGAGTTAAATTTTTTACTAAGATAAATTGGTTTTTAAAGCAATATCTTTGATTACATATTTTTGCACTTGGTAATTTATATTGTACTCTTAAATTATTATCGTTTGCTCCGCTTAATTTTTCAGTTGTTTTTTCATAATATTTGGTTGGTATTATACCTTC
>OVAX01003465.1:0-19495 GCA_900406405.1 Lepidium africanum | reverse complement strand
GCGTCCCAGGTAAAATCTTGCTGCATAGTACAGAACTAAATTAAACAAAATATTTAATACATAACTGGATTAAAAAAATTCGATCTATAATTCTAATCTTATCTCGGTAAATAATACGATTATTTAGAACCGAACTCTGATATAAAATACATAAAATTGTGATGAATATATAATTTTATGGGTTTAATTTGGATAAGAGCTAAACACTTTTAAGAATATCAGAAGTAGGTGATTAATTGGCGCTAAATGTTTGGTTCTATTAATGTAACGATTGACTAATTGTTAAAGATAGCTTTACAGAAAGATTATATTATATATGATAGTCTATAAACTTTAACAATGATATCAACATTTTCAAACAAAATTTGATAAAGAAAAATTTATATATGACTTTACAACATATTCTCATTGGGGCAAACCATATACTTTTGTCAAAATCGATTAATGAGACAATTTGTTTGCATTAGAGACAGAAACTATTAACAACATATAAAAACATGAATAGGTCAATTTTGTGTATCCAAGAAGTGTCGTGTGTGTCTCGAAGAGACTTTCGAAGTGTTTGGTTTTTGTAGTATTGTCGAATAAGGCCACACAATAAAACTTTGAAGTACGAAAGCTGAAGGGCTCGAGTTGGTCAATGTAATTTGGTCAAAAACATACGTTACGTTTAGCAAAATCATCTCCCTACATTATTCTTGGATAGCTCCACTTTTGACGTTTAACTACTACTTTGCATTATTATATTAGTACATTGAAACGTATCCTTAACTTTCCAGTTGCATGTAAAAAGTTTGTAATATAATATCTTATTTGTCCATTTACATTTTATATTACCTAACGCTCAATCATGAACACTTTTTTGTGTATAATGTGAATTGTTTTTTATTGTCAATTTGATCCATAAAACTTGATCAATCACTACAAAAAAAAAATTGTATTGAGATGTAATATTTCGTCACAATAATATATATTTCGTCACATATTCTTATAAATTTGTTAGAATTGATAAATAGTTGCAATACAAACAACGCAAATGTATATTCGTAACAAAAACGTCACAATACTGGTGACAGAAAAAATATAGTAACAATTTCATCACAAATTATTACGAAATAGAGTCACAATGATTTTTTTTAAGAACGTAACAAATAAATTTTGTAAAAAAAATGTATATAAAACGTCACAAATTATTACAAATATTATTAGTTACGATACAATCGTTACAATAGCTCCAATTTTTTGTAATGAATAACTTAAATTTTATCACATAGAGTTATTTAGATACTAAATGATATTATTTATAGTCCAAAACAATTAATATTATATATATGGCTTTATAGAGTTATCACCGGTGACAAGTGGCTTTTAGTTTAGTAGCATGTGGTAAGTCTACTAAAATTAGGTGCACTTGCACGTCGAAGGATCGAGTTCTGCTTTGTAGTTTCTAGATTTTCGTTATAGCTTTGCTTTTTTCAGTTTAGTCTTGTTTTAGTATTTAACTAAGTCTTAGTTAAGATAATGTGAATTGATGTTTTAGGTTACTCTTTTTGTTATTCGTTCTTTGTTCATACTCTGTAGACTTGTTCAAGTTCTAATCATTTTTTATTTCCATAAAAACATCAAATGACTGATTGTGTATCAATTTCGCTATTGTCCGGAAGATATGTGGGATTTTATTTTGTTGATAAGAAACATAGTTTGCATTCTTCAGATACACAATTATCCGCTGTAGAAGGTTACATCATCTACTTTGGATTTGTGTTGCATGATGATATCTTTATTCTCTAAGTTAGATCCTATATTAATTTTTTTAGGCTTGCTTTAAAAGATTTGATTTGTTTAGATTTAGTTTTCAGAACTATATCTATTTTCCCTCAGTTTTTACGTTCCATCCATGAAGTAGGTTCTTAGTAATATATGTTGTATCAGTGGGAAAAATAATTATATACACGGTTAAAATATACTGTTATAACAATGAAAATAAAATCAGACTGAAAAAGTAGAAAAACAATTAGAATAACCAAGAAAAACGATACGACAGCTGTGAGATTGTAGGCTAATATAGCTTGCACTTACCAACTTGGATACACCAAGATTCAAATTTTAAGGCACCAAAAAGAAAAGTAGGTAAAAGAGAAAAAGTTTGAGCTAAAAGCAAGAAAATGAAATATTTTCTGATATCCGAGGTCGTATTTTTTCTTTTTCTATACATAATCAATTGCCTTTGTCTATTCCCACTACCTTTTTAATCACCTTTTGTTCTTCAATAATACTATTTTTTTCTGAAAGCTATAAATTTCTAAAAGCTAAACTTTTTTTTTGTTTTAAAAGAAGTGCATAGACAGAACGAAAATTTCTCAATATTTTTCTTCATGAAATTTTATTTATTTCTTGACTTTGCAAGAAAAAACCCTTGAAGTCAATGGCTTTATATAAGTATTGGTAAAATTAGAAATATCTAAGTTATACAAAAATTAAGAAAAAAAAATTCATACCAAAAAATATATTTAGTCAAGTGGTTAAGTCTTTCATTACTATTTCTCTACTAGAATTCAACTCTAAAAAATCATATAATTCTCGTATAATATTGTTTAGTGTTTTAAGAAAAAGATTGGATTACATATTGAAAATTTTCGATCCAATTTTTATATAAAAAAAAAATTTATATGGAGAAGCAAATATATAACAAAGAAAAAATCAAAAACATTGTTCATTGATTGAGGTGGAGGATAGGATTCCCTTTCTAGTGTCTCTTTATGTCTAGCACTATTTTCTGCTCTTAAGTCAACCATAAAAGCTGAACTCTTTTACTTATTTTTTACTTCTTTAATATTTTAATACACTGCAAGCATGTGAGAAGCAGTTCAAAATATTGAGAACTTTGTTTTAATTACTATTAATATAAGCCATGCTCTATGGTTTTATACTCTTAGGTTTCTAAGATGTTCTCTTGTCCGGAGAGTGAAGAGAACATAGCTTTTATCATCTTAGTGTAGACCACAAATTTTGCAACTTTCAAATGCTTCTGTACTAAAATTATACAAAGTGTTGACTGTCATCAGATTTCAAAATGCTTACAATATCTATTGTTCATGTAAGATTTTCTCAATTCACATGATGGTCAAGAAAAGGTTCTCAGCTCTCAGAGTTGGCATCATTTTCGACAAGGTTTTACAATCAAATCAACTGGATTAAATTTGTTAAAACTGTTCCCTGCAAAAAACAACATCTTACTTTACAACTATGTATACTCTTATCGCCACCTGCTTGATTCAACAAGTCCTAGACCTCACTGGTGATTTAGATAGTCTTCCCAGAAACAGCAGAAAAAACAAGTTGAATCTTATCCCACTTCAGGATTAAGGTCTATTGATTCTTCAATGTTTTCTTACCTTTTGTTAGCTCTAAAGATGTCATTATTCTCTTCCAAAAGCTGTTCTCTGAAGAGGCCTGTCCTCCTGCGAGTCTCTCTGCCGTAGGACTCATGTCATGAACAAATTTCACTGATTCAGATAATCTGTTGAGCAGATTCATCAGCGCGATCACTTCATTCCTTTGCAACTCAAGCTGGAAAAACAAGAACAAAGATGTTTGTCGCGTCAATAAAATGCCATTCCCAAGCGAGAAGTAAATATACAGGGCATTTGTTCCCATAAAATGGACAATGTTTCTACACGTGTGTTAGAAACGCACATTATGACGCAGACTGTCTTCTCCATTGACAGTGAACAGGATTTTCAATGCAGTGCCAAGGCCAAGAATCTGGAGCTTTCCCCATAGACGGCATTTCTCACAGCCTACACAGTCCATTATTGCACTGCAATCACCAAGGTATAGAAAAGAGTATAACGCAGCTAGTCAGTAGAAAATACATTATTGCTCAAGAAAATAATAGGAACAATCAGAGATTTTCGCTTGGAAAAACATAGTTATAAAGGACCTTATATTTCTGAATTGTTTTTGTATTTTTTGTTTCAGTTCTGGTCCACGTTGGCCTTTCCAGAGCTTAGCTTCATCAAATGGTACTGGGCAAGCTGCTTTAGTTTTGGGGTCACTAACTAGTTGTTTCACCAGCGATTTGGTCTTCAAGTCCTCAATGACATTACCAGTGTCATATTCAGCCTCTCCCAAGTAATCTTCTGCCTACAAATTATGAGTAAGAGTAGAGAAATAAAGTAATTGTGATTACTCTAAATTATTGGGCCCTTTTCCTTGGATTTAGATAAAGAAAGGTGATAAGAACTGACCTTTGTTACTGCTCTGAGAACAAATAAAAAAGTGAAGTATAGGTTCTGAACACGATCTGGATATCTTAACACGCGATCATACAACAATGTCAGGTTTTGACCCCACTGAAACACACAAAAAAAGAGACCACTGGATAATTTTTATTTTGCTCAAAGAAACATAAATTGTGGATAAGACAGATTCGTGAGGTAAGTAATCTTACCAAGTTTGTGGCTTCATCCAGTAAGTAATCCGAAGCTATATGAATTGAAATAGATGAGTGTAGACCAGAGACCAATTTGTACAAAATCTTTTCTTCTTGGCACGACACATCAGATGTATCTGCTCATCACATAGCAGAACAATGATTAGCCACTTGGTGGAAGAGGGGTATATAGAAATGAATTCAGAATACAAAAAACACTACGGTGAAGCTTACATTTGGGACAGTTTTCAGAGTATATAGCATCCCATATCCTTCTAGCTGATGGGCCAATATAGCCAGTGTACCGTTCAGGATTTAGCCGAAGATTAACATATGTCATTTCATCTGCAATCATGTATTCAGGTATTAAGAACTGCATCTAGATAATGCAATTCAAACTAAAAGCAGGACTAGTTACATATCGTCTCAAGAGTCAGCTTATATGAATTGAGTGGTAGAGTGTTGGCATACAAGCACGAAATGCAAAAATGAACACAGAAAAAAACTGAAATTAGATTGTAAAAGAAAGTTACCATTGTCAGTTTCATCATCACTTGTCCAGGGATTATCTGTGACTGGCCAACCCCTGAAAGCTCTTGTGTCTACGGTACGGTCAACAGCAGCTTGTGGTTTCCCTTCCTGACAAACAGGATTGTATTGGCTTAATGGCTTCTTGAATGGTTCAGGGAACTCGCTTTCCGGACATTCACAAACACTGCAGTCTCTTAACCGGCACATGCCATCATCAGGCCAAAACGGGCAATCACACCACAGTTTAACCTATTAAATGGACTCAAAACTATCATAACATACACCTCGATTCTAGTTTGAAGTGAAAGAAGATTAAAATATAAGATTTATCTTTCATGATTAAAGAAAGAAGAACCAACCTTGAAATATCTGTAAAATGGTGTCTTAACAAGGTCTTGAAGCAATGGATGCAATACATCAGTATTCAATTGATTAACAGTCTCATAATCACAACAACAGTCTTCGATTATCCCAATGTACTTCGGTTGCTCAGCCTAGAAAACAAATAAAAATGATTGAGAAGTCGAGAAAATAAACCAAATCGACATAGATAAAAACTCAACAAAATCCTTAAAGCAAAATTATCCAACAAGTCCTGCTGTATCTAAAGCTACACTCTTATACAGAAACAATAATCTAACCTATTTCAATCACTAGCTCAAGTACACGAACATCAAATTCTTTTTCGATCCCAGTTTCCAATTCCAAAACTTACAAGAGCTTTTAGAAATACCTAACCTGACGGCAACTGCATATTTTTCCGGTAAACTCCGAAATGGACGAATTTGGACTATTCGAAAACACAGCAGCCACGGCGGCTAAAAGAACGGCAGCTATAGCTCCGATCAGTAAAATCCAGCGCTTTCTGGATCCAACCTTGTCTCCCTTAACGCTTCCGGTGTCCGTTGTCGCCATTCGCCTATCACAAACGGAACTAGATCTGTTATAACACGAAGAAGTGTCTGTTAGTTTTGCTCTGAGAAAATCCGACACAGACGACTAGTGAATTCTCCGACACCGACTTTTCGTTTAAGAAACGAGCAAAATTGTGGGCGTTTTCAGAAAACAGCAGTTTAGTCAAAATGTCATTAAATCCAACGGCTGAATAATTTAAAGTCAATAAAATTAGTAAAAGTTTTGTCTCATTCCAGAGTCTCTCTGTAGTTATACTCTGTTCAAGTGTAAACAAACACATAACTACAAATTTGATTGATCAGATTGCGTCACATTCGATTTAAGAACACAAAAAGTGTCTTTACTGTCTTGCTAATCATAATTGATCATTCATAAGTAAACAACATTGACAAAAATGATAAACTTTTTGTTCATCCTTGCTTCTGTTTCTTTGCCGTGCTAACCGTAGAAGAATCTTCATCACATGACCTCTTTGATTTCGTAGAACAAGATTTTAAAGGCCCATTTGCATCACTGTCTCCCACTTTAACATTTAGTATCTCGGCCATGGATCTTGCTTTCACTCTTGTCTGCTCATTTGTTCCGACTGCAACATCTTCCCTTGTGATGCTACAGGATGTTACCTCAACGGATTGTTTGCCTTTGTCTTCGTGTTGTGAACCTGAGATGGCCGGTGAATCAGAATATTTCTTATCAATGCTTCCCCATTTGAACATAGAGCTGAGTTTTGTACCTTCCAACGCCTCCACAAGAAGATTCAACTCATCCATAGTGAATCTATAGAGAAAACTCTTTTTGTCACAAGGACAGGCACAGAGCTTTCCCATGTGGGTTAGACACGAGTATCGATCAGCAGAGCATAAACATTTAACAGCAGAAATATACAAATCCCCAAGACATACACAGCATTCCATCTTGCTCATATCATCATAACTCTTGTCCATCCTTTGAGAATCTAGTGAATTGCTAAGGAATTCACGTCTGCTTTTCTCCTGTTTGATCCGTGACTACATAAAAGAGAGACAAAAAGAAGAAAAAGGTCGTGAAAAACTCCTCTACACTCATTTGGTGTATAAAATGAAGGATGCAACAGGCTTAGAAGAGTGGTGACTGGTGAACATACCTTGACAATGTTGGTGAACATCCCATCTTTCCCACAATAATCTTTCCAAATCATGTATGATGCTGTGATTTTCTTGGTCAAAGCATATTCCTTGAGGCAATTCACAGCTTCCCTAGAAGCACTTAATAATAGCTTATCAAACGATATTCGCGATTTTTTCCTCTTCTCTTGATTAAGCTGAACAGCAATATCCCCATGGGGCAACCAATCAAGGGGAGCAAAATTTGCTTTCTCCAAACAGTTGAAGCCACAGTCAAAGGCAGAGTAATACGACCCTGGAAATATAATAACATACTGGCCAGGGTTCTGGACACAGCGTGTCACTGGTATACCCTCCATTATTAATTTATATGGAGACATTATCATCACCTGCCAAATGAATTGCTTCCCTTATAAATGATCCACAAATGCTAAGTATTTAAAAGTTCACAGAAAGTCATTAAAGTTGTGATAGGCTCTGCTTTGAACAGATTGTGTGACATCTCTGTGGCACTGGCATGTTAATGATTGTCTAAGCTGAATAAGAACCAATTTACCAGTTGAATCTTTCTTGGTCACTATTCTGTTTATTTTCTTTCGGAGATTTAAACAGCATAATTTGCATTGATGCTTAATGAATATAACTACTTACCGGGTCACGGCTCATCTTTGACAGTTCTCCTGACATCTCAGGGGTTAAGCTCTCCATGACAGCCTTTAACTTAGCTCGATGACAACTCGCTACAGAATACCACACTCTAGGAGCGCCCTCATGCAAATAGCAGAGTGAGTAGAGTCTCTCCTTCTCAGATTTCTGTTCATCAACAAATTTTCCCAAGAGACATATGAGATTAAACAAGCATATTAGAATGCAAAACTTAAAATGCTGCAAAATTTAATGTAGAGATAATTAGCAAAACATATGCTATTTCTGGGTTAACCAGTAATAAATCTATAATTATGCTTACAGAAAATGACGACCAATATCTTGAACTTCAAAACTTACCCAAAACTGGGAAGAAAAGCACATTCCTACACTTAGGCGAGGGACACAAATTGATTTGCAGTTTTCTAATGATAGAAGAGAACCAGGAAGCTTAGCCGTATTGTTCAGATTCCACCCTGATGTTCTGTACATGCATGATTCAGATGATGCAGGTAAAGGAAATCCACTGCCAAATGTCGTGGTGTCTATATCATTGCCATAAAGCACCTAATTTTGACACGAGTTAGTATTATAGCGCATTTCATACATAAAAGCAGTAGACTTGACTTTAAATTACCCCAATTTCAACAAGTGGGCACTCAACAAGTTGCCTATACTCTTTTTCAATGTCTTCCACATCTGGATTTAGTGATGGAGATGAGTTTTTGGAACCCAGAACCTCAGCCTTCATCTTAAAATGTCTCTTCTTGTATGAATCGGCAAATTCCTTAAACCTCTTCAGAGTATGACTAGGACCGCGTTCTTTTCGACAAAGCTTAACCTCTTCGTATGCAGCATCACCACTACCTGCATCACCTTCCTTTTTAATTTTTGGGTTCTCTAAATGAATTCCATCAAAGAGCTGAATTTGAGTGACAAATGTGGAAGCCTCCCATATTTTTCCCTCGTTAAGAAGACATGGAGGTTTCCACGAAAGAGGAGGAACAACACAACAGATTCCATAAGGCTCAGTTCCGTCACGCAAGCTTGCTATGTATGAGAGTGTGTCACTAAATTCCTGATGATTGAGTTTTACTGGGTTAGAGGATAAAAAATATATTCATTTGTAACCATACATGTTTGCTTGCCAAAGATGATGCAAATCAGTTTAACAGCCTAATTTTTTTTCATAAAAGCAAAGAAAAATTGACCTCCTCAGTTGGGTTAAAGACAGGAGCTGCCTCAAGGACTTCGGTCTCAGAGACTTGGAATCGCCGTCTTACCTTTACCTATTAAGATCAATTGTTCACACTTTAGTATAAAATGCGAAAGACTCCAGATGCAATCTACCAACACTCCACACCATCATACGTCTAAAAACATAGTAGAGCTACCTTAATTAGCACATTCAAGCTCCAAACTGTTCATGCTAATTTGCTTAGTCCAGACATTGAAAATACTATAATCACAAGCAGCTAGTAGGGCCATGAAATCCACAACACGAAAATTTCTGGCTTAACTAACATCTTATACATTAACCAGCTCAGTCTATTAGTGCATGACTTAGCACACATTCCTTTGAACTCAAAGAATATTTTTAATAGGCAAAAGAACCAAGTAATAATAGGAATGCGTAACTTTATTAATGAAACAGAGGGACATAATATTCCTCCCCAAAAAATTGGCCTCTACTCTAACAAGAACACTCAAAATATCCTCCAACAAGGTGTAGAACCCTTGTCCTCAGGGCTACACTAAAGATTCATAATAACTTTCTACCCTTTACTGCTCTTTACAAAAGCATACCATACTCTATACAGAAAAAAGAGAGGAAAGAGGTAGGCTTAGTTATGGCACCTCAGGCTTTTTTGGTTTTAAGGTCTCTGAATCGGAAGTTGAGTGATCATGCACTATCCACGGTCGGTCTTTAAGAAACTTTAAAAAACTATCTGCATCTGCGCCAAATGCAGTCGTCTGCTCTTGTTTCGACACTGAACTGGTATTTTCTTTGTCTCCGCGTACATTCCTCAGCACAAACGATGTTTGAGATACAAAACCTGGTGGAGTTGTCATATTGTCCAAACTTAAATAAGTGCCAAACTTTCAAAGCCCGTTAAACCTTACAGCCACCCAAAAGATCAATTTCCCTTATGAGGAAATAAATTGAACTTCAGAGATCAAGAAAGATGCATATTTCCTGCAGAAGATGAAAAATCTAGCGTCAAGTACATACCAAGTGACAAAACATAGTAATTGTTCGGCTAAAACAATTATAAGTATCAAGAAAAGACTGCTTTTAAGAAGATCTAATCAAAGACCACAGAAATAAGAATTAAAGCTAATATTTACCCTAAACCTTTCTTGGTTCCTCAAAATTTAAACCTTTTTGCTAAAATCTAAAATAGGAAGACGAGAAAAGCTAAAATTGATCATGTTTAACCATCGAAAGATCCCAGAAGTGGCATGGAGCATCAACATGTGTTCCAGAGTGAACAGAGAATTTCATCTTCGATACACTAACAGGTTCAATTTTGAGACTACTGGCTAAATTAATCGTAAGTAATCTATGGTTTATAAATGAATCGTTATAGATTACTGATAAAACGAGGAGGGTGAGAGTGAAATATTACACATAATCGATCAGCAAGGTCAAAAAGATTAAAAAGAAATCGTGAAGCCGATGCGAAAACGAGATGAACAAAAAAAAGTTAGGTTCTTCGTTCTTCTGGGAAAAATATGTGGGTTTAGTTTCAAAACAAAACAAAAAACAAACCGAGGGGATTCATTTTGGTTTTGTCTATTCGGTTTTGTAAACCAATAACAAACCAGTACATAGGTGCAATTAGATTACTGAACTTTCAATTAGGTGTAATTGTGTCTTTAGCTTTAGAATTGGTTGTAATTGAGTTCAGAAATTTAATTTGTGGGAGTTACTGGATCATGTATTTTAATAGATTTTGACATATTTTAAATTTATTGTCAAACCCACTGTTAATTAATGTTATATTTGCTGAATTAACAGTAAATTTGGTATTGAATTTAGAATACATCAAAATTTATTAAAATACATAATGCAATTAGAGGTGGATCTGTGGTTATATCATAGTTAGAATGGGGAAATTGATGGAACTCCCAAATAAAAATGGTAAAAAGAAAAAGGGAAAATGGTAAGAAAAAAAAGGGAAAATGGTCAAAAACAAATATAAATTTTACATGATTCTGTCAAATAAAATACATTTATATATGTCAAATTATATACAAAGTGTGTTAACTTAGCTGACCACGACACTTAGCTTGATTCTCCCTAACTTATTAGCGGTTTTCGGGCAACAGTGAACTAATCTATAGTCTCTTTCCCATGAAAAATGAAAACTTGTAGTTCGATTATTTCGATACTCATTTCTTTAGTCAATTCCTCTTTCATCGTGCTATGAATGTCCATCTCTTTTGAGATGCCCCCAATCAAATATATATATATATATATATATATATATAATTCAGAGCAATTAATTTTACTTCCAAACAATCACCAAATATTATATCTATTTATATACATCTATATATTATATCAAAGTAAATGATACCTAAATTAAGAAAGAGTTAGGATACTCGCAGATTATGTTCCCACCTTAACCGACATTAATAACAAGAGCATATCTTCGGTTTTCAAGTCGATTTAATGATGTTGTATAACTCTAAATTCGGATCAGAAAATAGATTTACAAAATAGATTTTCCAAGCTTTTTAATGATATGCCGATCGTTTATCAGTTTCTTCTGTTTTGACGAAAAACTACCTTTAGATAGACTAAATTTATAAATCTTGCAATTGCTTTTACTCCACTAAATAAATGTGTATTTCTGCAAAAACAAAATTCTACCAAATTTTAATATTGAAAATACGTTACTCTGGATTTGAGATTTGAGAATAGTTGTTATAAAACAGATTGTGTTTGAGGAAATATGGATTATAAATGAGGAATTTTATATTATGCCCATTTCAATTTACCCTTTCACAAAAATGCCCATTAAAATTTGTCTTTTCAAAAAATGTTTCTCTCTAATAAAAAATAACAAAAATATCTTCAAAAATTTTTTAACCAAAATTTTTTTGTAATTACTTATTTAGAAAAACAAAATTTTTCCGCCAAAAAAAAAATTTTCCTCCAAAATGTTTTTGGTAAAAAAGAAATTTTTTTAAAAAAAGTTTATGTAAAAAAAATTTTTCCAGCAAAAAAAAATTTCCAGCAAAAATTTGTTGTAAGTGGACATATTAAAGCTTTACAAAATTTTTATAAACACCTTATAAATTTTTATAAACATCTTATAAATTTTTATAAACACCTTCTAATTTTTTTATAAACATCTTATAAACTTATAAGATACCTTATAAATTTTTATAAACACCTTATAAATTTTTATAAAGACCTTATAAAATTTTAATAAGTACCTTATAAATTTTTTATAAACACCTTATAAATTTTTTATAAAACACCTTATAAATTTTTTATAAATACCTTATAAATTTATAAGATACCTTATAAATTTTATAAGCTCTCTTATAAAAATTTTTAGCCGGAAAAAAATTTCTTAAATAGAAAGAAAATTTGACAGAGATTTTTTTTGGCGGGAAATGTTCTTGAAAAATATAAAAAATAATAATGTAAGGATATTTTGGTCTCTTTTCACAATAAAACACATGTTTTTAACATATCCAAAAAAATGGAAGCAGTGATAAAAATTTCGTTTTTGCAATTCTCCATTATAATCTACATTATTAAATAAAATCACACAGTAGCATATTTGGCCAAAAGTGAGTTGAGTCTTTTTAAACATAAATGAATCCATAATGCTATTAGCATGAACCCCTTAAATGTGTTCTCAACATCTATGGCATTTGAAATCGAGATTTGATTTGAAATCGAATCATGAAAGTTTTGATTCTATAGCGCTTATATCAACGGATCATACAAAGAACAATTGAGTTGCTATAAAAAACGAGAAGAATAGCATTACAAACAGAAATTTGTATCGTGATGTAATATTTTGTCGGATATATTTCATCACCATAACATTATTGTTATGAATTTGTGATATATAAATGATTACAATAAAGCTCTCATAAAAGTATATTAGTAATAAAAACATTACATACATTCGATGAATAAATTTAGTATCAATTTCGGCACAAATCGTTATTGAACTAAAGTTACAAAAATTTATTTATATTCACAACAAAATTGTATATAAAGCATGGCAAATTATTAAATATTTTTTTATCACTCATTACTCAAACTTTTTGTAGGGAAGAGAAAAAAAAAATTACAAATGGTGTATCACACTTAAACTATTGGGACTGTTCTGTTATCGTTGTTGCTGTTTTCATTGTCTTCATTTTCACCGGACATTTCTTCTAGTGACTTCCCTTTAGATTCAGGCACCAAGAAAGTGAAGAGAACACCCAAAAAGTTAACCACACCTAACACAATAAGCGAGTTCCTGACTCCAATCCCTGGAGAGTATCCTGCATCCACCTTTTCCTTGTCTGGGCTTTGGGCCAAGTACAAGAACCCAAACGCACCGACCATTGCTCCTAATTTTCCTGATGCTGCAGAGATGCCATGGCAGGTGGATCTGAACCGGGCCGGGAAGATTTCGGCTGGTACAACGAAGGTTGTAGCATTGGGTCCAAAGTTAGCGAAAAAGAATGTTAAAGAGTACATGATCACGAATCCGATTCGATTTTCCTTGTGAGTCCAGTGCTCGTAAGGTATAGCCAAAGCAAACATAAAGACCGTCATGAAAAAGAATCCCATGAGTTGAATCGTGAATCTTCCAATGACGTCAATGAACGCAACGGTGAACCAATAACCAGGTATCGTGCTACACAAGGCAATGAGAGTTTGCGCACGTGCGATCTTAAAGACCTCTTGAATCGCGTTCATGGTCTGTGCCGGAGGAATCCATCCAATTGCACTGAAAATATCTTTCTGGAAAAGGTTTTGACTGTAGAAAGCGATATCGAGAAGGAACCAAGTCGATGTAGTACCAAGCAAATGAAGTCCATGGCGACTCATGAATTCCTTGGAAAACAAGGCAAATGCTTTTTTCTTCTCTCTTGAGGTCTCGTCCACTTTCTGTTGTTCTGGCTCTATCTCCATTTGCAGAACCTTAGACATATCCGAAGCCGCCTGCTTTGCATCCTGAGCAACCAAAGCTGTATACCTCGCGGTCTCAGGCATCTTTGACCTTGAGTAATACGTCATTGCCGCAGGGATAGCTCCAACCATTAAGATTATCCGCCATACGAAATCAGCTTGAGGAACAGTCGATCCCAATGGATCTTCAGCATAGGTGGGAGACGGGAACTTTGCTTCAAAAGCAGAGGAAATTATAATAGCGAAAATACCACCAGCCAAGATTCCGAACCCTTGCATAGCAAAAACCGCAGAAACAAAAGCACCACGAGTCTTCTTGTTTGCATATTCAGACATAATCGTTGCAGATAAAGGATAGTCTCCACCGATACCAAATCCAAGCCAAAACCGAAAAAAACAGAGAGTAGCCATCACAGATTTTGGCTCATGTCCAAACGAAAGACCAGAGGCTATTGAACAAATAACCATGACCATCAACGTCATACCATAAACCTTCTTTCTCCCTAGCTTATCACCGAGCCACCCAAAAAAGAGCTGACCAGCGAGGGTTCCACAGAAAGCAACACCATTAACAGCTGCAGCTACATTAGGAGGGAGATTTCCTGGCTTCTTTGCACCGTCCACATGGTAATATATGCGGCCGAGAAGCTTTGTAACGAGGGAGATACAGAAGAGATCATAAGCATCGGTGAAGAAACCCATACCCGCGATTATAATCGCTGTGAAATGATACCATTGCGTCTTAGCCACGTCAAGTGCATTCAACACTTGTAATTGGTCCTTCGCCATTTTTTATCTCCTCTGTAATTCAATCAAAAAATCAAAGTATTAACAACCTTGACAAAATATTTTGATATTAAGTATTTTAAAAATCGAAAGTTAGGCAACTTTCAAAGCAAAAAGATTTACGAGAAAAGAAAGCAATTCATTACGAAACAATAAAGTAGTTATCTAACTTGGCAACTCTTAAATCATATGGAATTAACCCCCACTATGAATTTCATTATCATTAAAATAGTATAAAGATTTTTTTTTTCTCATCTCGTAGATCTCACAATTACAACTAATAAATATATTAACCAAACGTGGAATACCTTAACTGGCAATTTTAAAGCTAATATTAGAAAAAATATATGCTGTAATTAAAAAATAGTTTAGGTAACTTTTACCGAATTTGTTTCACTTTTTATGTATATATGATTAAATTATTTTAAAAGACACCAAACACTTTTAAAATATATAGGAAAAAGAAAAAGAAAATATAGGAAAAAGAAATGAAGTGATAATAAAAGTCAACTCCAATTTTTGTCCAGTGTACTAATTAATTACGACAAAAGAATTATGCGTAACTCATAATTCAAATGGTTGATTCCTATTTTATTGGGTGTCCCCAACGTTTCAAATTGCATAAAAGTAAACGAGGAAGTAAGTTCCAATCTTTTATATTGTATGAATCTTCAACGATTACTATTTGTCTTTATTTGAGTTACCCACAAAAGTTGACTTGTGACGTCTAAGATGTAAGACTCGAGTGAGAGTAAGACACCGACTTGTTTTGTCTTTAATTACGCGTACACTTAATAAATTTGAAATATTTTTGCAAATCCTTTTTAAATTTTCGTTATTTATTTGTTTGTGAAGAATCATGCATAGAATAATATAGAGTCAATAAAGAAGGAGATGAGATCCAAAATATACGTTGCAAAGATAACGAAATCCCAATCAGTGATCCAAAAAATTTGGAAAAACGGAAAAGGAAAATTGATTGATCGTTTCAATAAGACCACATACTGAAGAGGCAGAGATAGGATCACAAAACAAACCAAAACTATGACGTAACGTCCGAACAAACATCATTTTGTATCCATAAATATAAAACATCAAAAGAAACTTACAGAAATAGACAACAAACTTCGTCTTGGAAGAGTTTATGTTGTGTCTGATCTTAAAAGTGTTGTAAGAAAAGTGTTAGAGAAAAAGAATCTTTAGTTTCCTTATTTTTAGGAGAAAATTGAGAGAGAGACAAAGGAAGTGGGAATGAGCGTCGAAGCTGCCTATGAAGAAGGAGAGACTTGAAGCGTCTTAAAACGATCATTTATAAGAGACTCATTATGAGATATTCGTTTTCTGTTTTGGTATATTCTTCATCCAACGACACCGTTTTGAACCCTTTATTACAATTTACAACCAACGTTTTTTTTTTTTTTTAACTTCGTTTACAGAATTATTTGGACAAGATGATTCTGTTTTGCTGTAATTTATTTATTATTATTTTAGAAATAGCTGTTTCACTATATTAAGTTATTTTATTCTAACAGTAGTTGACCACAAATTGTATACGGAGTTACATGCTTGGAAGATGTAACTACATTAAATTTTGGGATCCTCGTCATTTAAATAAAATCTCTAGATAACTATTACTCGCCATGTGGTTTCCACGAATATAAAGTAAATAATTATTTGGTAATCTTTTTAAAAACAAAATTTAATTACTATTATATTAATATATATACTTAGGGAATATGGCAAACGTTTGGTAAGTCCTTAACAATGTATGAAGAATTAGTGAAAGAATTGTATCACAGTTGGCATGTCTGTTAACCAAATTCTTATATAATATAGACAATGGAACTTGATATTTGGATGTGTAAGTGCGCCTGCAGTAGACTTACCACATGCTACTGGATTTAAAGCCACTTGCATTTATTTATGTTATTTAAATTGATATTTTTCAATTACCACATATATATATATATATATTTCTTATTCTTCTTACGATTGATTCAAATTATGTTTTTGTATGTATGCTTGAATGAAATTCTTGGTTAAATGTTTACATTTTCAATTTTATCTACTAAAATTTGATTCCACATAATAGAATTTGGGCTCTGAATTAAAACTTGTCAGTTTAATTTTTTTTTAAAATGAAGTAAACATTATAATTATTAGTATGAAAAATGTATTTAGTGAGTCTCTGTTGTTGTAGTATTAAAGAATACTTCGTTTTGTCTCAGACATGCATATATCTATCTACGAATAAAATATATTTGCTGAGCTATTTTCTCATATGAGTTATACATCTAAAGTTTGATTGCATGTAGAATGGTAGATAATAAATATTTAAAAATTGAGTTTGAGCCATATATCGGATCTTATCGATTCAAGTCATAACAAAAAAAAAGTTAGTACTATATATTACACATAGAAAATTTATATAAACCAAAGAAATATATTCCGTATATATAAGAACTGTATATATGTATATCTTAATTAGTCATCAGGATGTAATATATATAGTATCTACAATGTCAATACATATAATATTGTATGGAAAAAACCATACCTATTAAGGGTGCAATTGTGAAGGGCTCATGTCTATGAGTCATGACTTGTGGAATGGTCTGTGTGGTATTTACAGAATTATAAATTCCTAGTTTTAAGTTTTGACAGAGCGAATTGTCTTCTCTTCCGTGACCCAACAAGTTCGAGAAACCCATCTTTTAATTGATGGCATCTCCATTTCCAACCACTCTGATGTGATGATCTATATGATAAAACAATCATAGTAAAGCTCTAATAATATCGTTCACGAGAAAGATCATGGTTGAAATATGTATATATATTCACCATCTTAATTATTCATTGATGAATTACAAATAATAATCTTGAATACTTACATAGTTACATCCTATATTGTAATCTTTTTTATTTTTTGAAAATAAATTTTTAGCTCAGTAGCTGTACCACGAAGACGGATATTTTTCTTCTCACCCACCTTATCTTCAAATAGAAAAGGTATGTACAATAAAACTCAGCTGCATTTGAAGTCAAAACATCAATTGCATGATACCATTCTTGGATTATATGCTTGTATGACGTGGCTTCACCAATGACGTTAAGTGCTAGTGGTAAACCATTACACTTTGTATTAACTACCTCTGCAAGCTTTGGTTAGTTAGTCTGGATGACTTCCTAACGTGATCTCCCCAAAATCCTATATTGTAATCTTTACCAACACCAATTCTTTCTTTGTTCTTTTTCGAATGATAGGAAATGTCATTGAAACTATAAAATTTATCACAGCTGTAGTATTCTATTGGTTTAAGCGTAGAGGTTGGTAATAATGTGCTCTAATTCGATTTTCGGTAGACAAAATGCTTTACGTAATGTTAATTTGGTATTAGGATCGACTGGTCCGATTGTAAGGATTATGGCTTTGAGTGTGATCTTCCAATTTTAAAAAGAGAAAACTATGGGTGTAAATGGTAACTGCGGAATTGTGCTGAATAAGAAATATGACGGAATTTATTATTATTTTTATGTGGAATTTTGCATAATTACTTACAATCAAATGGTAACAGCTGAATTCTGCTGAATGTGAAATTTGGTGGAATTTTTTTTTAATAATTAGATCGACAAATTCTAATTAATAGCTAAAATTTTTTCTAAAACTTCATTTAATCTACTTCCTTTAGTGGGTTAAACCTTTGATACTAAATTCATATACCAAAAAAATGTAATTCGAGCTAAACCAACTTTGAGCTAAAATAAGTGAAATATAACAATACATATACAATATTATTTATTTTTAGGGAAATTTACTATGATAACCCACTTTATTTTATAAATTAATTAAATAACCTATTTTTTTTAATTATTTATATAACCTACTTTTTTTCTTCTACAAATTATTAATTACCAAAATACCCTTTTCCAAAACAAAAAGGTTTTGTACTTTTCCATTTTAAAATTAATGTTAGTAGATAATTTGGAAAGATTTAAATAAATTTAATCAAAAAAGAATTATTTTAGGTATACAAAAAGAATATTTTTTTCCCTTTTAAAAGTATGTATATTGAAAAGAATTTATCTCTGTTTTCAATAATTTCTAAATTATGGTGAAAGAAACAGAAGATTTTAGTTCCATCAATGAGGATTCATTACGAACAGATTTTCAGGTAACAATATAATCAAATTATTTGTTTTTTGGGTTTTGTTATTAAAAGTTTTTAGTTCTGGTGGATTTCCTGCAAGTCTGCCAAAGTTCTGACAGACTTCCTACAAGTCTGCCGAAAATCTGGTAGACTTCCTGCAAGTCTGCCGGAATCTGGCAGACTTCCTGCAAGTCTACCGAAAATTTGGCAGATTTCCTGCAAGTCTGGCGGAAATTTGGCAGACTTCCTGCAAGTCTAACGGAAATCTGGCAGACTCATGATTTTGTTTTTGGTGCACAGATCGATCGGTCAACACATGGACGGATTGATTTACGTTGTTTTAAAGAGTGGTTTTTGTCTGTGATGTTAAGACCGATCGATCCATATCCCACTACAAGAAAACTTGTCGTTTGAGACTGCACAATANGACTGCACAATAAGTCGCAAATCAGTCCCATTTTTGAAATGTGGGACTGATTTGCGACTGATATAATCAGTCGCAAAACCTGAGTCGCTAATTTATGGAGTCGCAAATTAGTCGCTAATTTGCGACTGATTTGAGACGAAAATAATTAGTCGCTAATAGCGACTGATTTTGCAACTAATCAATCAGACGAAATTAGCGACTAATCTGAGACCCATTTATCAGTCGCTAAAATCAGTCGCAAATCAGTCGCTAAAATCAGTCGCAAATCAGTCGCTAAAATCAGTCGCAATCAGTCACAAAAATCAGTCGCAGATCAGCCACAAAAATCAGTCGCATATCAGTCACAAA
>OVAX01003464.1:903-19527 GCA_900406405.1 Lepidium africanum | reverse complement strand
ACTTTGCTATCCACACCAAACCTGAATTTTATAAAACAATTGTAATTAGTAAATATATAATATGAAGTAATTTTAATTTTAAATTTTTAAATTTAATTATAAAATTAATACTAAATAGTTAACTTAACAATAAGTACCACTAAGTCGATCGATATGCAATACCGGCAAATTCCCTCGATTTCCATGCACGAAAATATCCTCCACCTTATATTGCGCATAGGGTGCATCTGGGGGTACCATGAAATCCGGATGAATAGCTCCAAGAACTGGTGGAGTGTCGACGGGCTTGTCCGGTTGCTGCTCCGGTCGTGACTGTGACTTGTGACTGAGGAGGGACAGTTTGTGACAGTGTCTCTGGTATCGCTGAAGAAGTCGAAGCTCCAGCAGAGCCCGACGACGAAGACGAACCCTGAATAAAGTCACTGTAGTGGACACGTCGTGTATACTTACGGGGAGCCATAGATAAATCTGCAACAATAAGAAAATCAATCAATTAATAATCTACAATAACAGGAAAATCTTAATTATATTCTAAAATCTAAATTCCATCCTAATTTCTAAATTCCATCTATCCTAATTCCATAAAATAAGAGAGAAGGTAGAGAATTACCTTAGAGAGAGAAAGTAAGGAGAGGAAATGGCAACTGATTTGGGATTTCGTTTGGCTTATATAGAATTGAGTTTCGTCGTAAACGCGTTGGCTGTTTACAACGCGTTTATGAGGAATCGTCGTAATGGCATCGTATACGACGAATTCGTTGTAAACGCATTGTCAACGGTCAACGTCGTAACGATGCCATCACGTGGAAACGCGTTTACGATGAAAACTTGTTACCACGTTGTAACAGTGTTTCATCGTAAACGCGTTGCCACGTTACGACGTTGTTATGACGAAGATCGTTAACAATGCATTTACAACGATTGCTTTTAATGTATGTCAAACTAATTCTTGTAAGTTTGGTTCGTTGAATATAAGTTCAGTTTGTTGAAATTCTAATACGAATTCTAATTCTTATAAGTTCGAATTCTAATTCTTATAAGTTCAAATTCTAATACAATTCTAGTTCTTATAAGTTTGAATTTTAATTCTTATAAGTTAGAATTCTAATACAATTCTAATTCTTATAATTAAGTTTGAAAAATAATACGATTAAAAACTTCTTGATACAATACTTGATCCATTTAAATTGTCATACTTAATACATTAAAAAAAGTTATCATACATGTGCGGCACAATCAATCAGATCCTTCATCATTACTATCTTCTCCACTACTATGATCATCACTTTCATCAAATTCATCACGATCCTCGTCGGCAACATCATCAGGGAGATCTTCGTATTCTCGGTTTTGCAGATCAATCAGCACAACTTGCTCTGTAGCTTGATCGAGTGCATGTATAAACTTCATTATTCCCACCACCACNATTATTATAATTACTACTACTTGCTTCATCATTCCCACCACCACTATAACCTTCCCCATGGTGAAACCAAATATAATAATGTGGTGTAAACCCCCTATTTAATAGATGATTCCAAACAGTTTCTACTCAGGAAAATTTCGTATTTTTGCACTTCCGACAAGGACATAACATCTTCCCCGATTCAAGCATGATTTCAGTTTGACTGGCTTGGTAAATGAATATTTTTTATAAACTCCTTTGTCACGATTCCAGTAGCATCTCTATGCATATACATCCACTTCCGTTGCTCGTATATATCACCACCAAAAGACATTTTTTATGTTTTTTTTTCAAAAATGTTTTTTTTTTGTTTTTGTTGTGTTGTGAATCATGGAGAGAGACCTCCACCTTATATAGGCAAAAATTTAACAATGATTGTACAACATTAAATCAAATACGAGTAATTTACAACGTATGTAACTAACTACAAATACCTAATTTCACATTTCGTCTTTAAATCGTTGTAAAGAGAATTCGTCGTAAACAACTTGCAAAATTAAGATGTTTTTACAACGAAAAAAAATATTTTGAGACGTTTTTACGACGTAATTTAGATTTGTAAAAAAACAATTATATACCACGAAAAACGTGTTTACCAAATTTCCAAATTCTTCTATAAATCGTTGTAAATAAATTTCGTCGTAAGTGTGTTGCAAATTGGGGACGTGTTTACAACGAATCAGTTCAAACATGTTAATATGTTGTAAATGCGTCGTAAAATACCAACGTGTTTACAACAAAGTATTTCGTTGTAAATTTACAACACCTTTACAACAAATCTACATTTTGTCGTAAAGGTGTTGGCAAAACATCTCTAATTTACGACGTCCCTAAAACGTCGTAAAAGGACGTTGTTAAATTAGTGTTTTCTTGTAGTGTTTGAGGAAGTAACTATAAGTTTGATCATAATTAATAAACTAACTATTCACTATTCATTCAATACTATTCACTTTTTAATACTAAAATACCTTTTGTTATAGGTATACATTTATTGTTACAGGTGTACTACGTACATGTAAATCTATAAACATTACTATTGCATAATTAAAATTATAGTGTTAACAAACATGTTACATGTGTTACTACTATTGTTACAGGTGTAGTACTATTAGTGTTATAGGTGTATTATTATTTGTAATTGTTAATTTAAAAGTTTACATGTATAACATAATTGTTATCGGGTTATTATATTGTTTATTGTGTAACATTAAGTATTTCTTATGTACTCGATGTACATAATTACATATATAACATGTCACTTACATGTACATAATTACATATCTACCATGTAAGTTACATGTACACGCCTTTTATTTACATAATTAACAATATAATGGCCCGACAACAAGTATGTTATACATGTAAACTTTGCAATTAACAACTACAAATAATAGTACACCTATAATACTAATAGTAGTACACCTATAACAATAGTAGTAACATGTTAACAATATACTTTAAATTATGCAATAATAATATTATAGATTGACATGTAGGTAGTAGACCTATAACAATAGATGTATACATATAACAAAGGTATTTTAGTATTTAAAAAGTGAACAGTGTCGAGTGAATAGTAAAACATGTTATCCCTAACACTTGAATCAATAAATTAAACAGAGAAACACCAGATTGAAAGAAAAACAAATACTCTTACCAACAATAAAAAGACAGAAGCACTCGTGACTCCAGTAACAAGTACAAACAAGAATATCAGTAAACTTGAGTCTGCCAGAAAATAATGTTATATATAAAGACAAAAGAGAGGATATGATGTTAGATGATTATGGAAACAATTCTCTCAAAATTGTTAAGAGGAATTGATAACCTCTCAAAAAGCAAAGTATACTTCCAAATTTGAAATTTGAACGTGATGGATAACAATTGGAAATAAAATCTTTTGATTACTGACATATTATTTTGTTGGATATGGAAAATTATTACGTAGGCTAGTAGGAGTAAAACAGAAAGAATTTATCAACAATATGCTATGAGAGAGAGTCATATTTGAGATCTAATTTCGAAGAAACTTTTGTGTTTCCATTGGTATTTCTCTATAATAATACAAAACTATAAGATTTTACATTAATAAAAATACGGTCAAAATAATAGTTAGTTTCAATTGTTTTATTATAAGTGCATAATTATCTAGTAAATTAATTTTACATATATATTATTTAATTAAATTAATAACTAAATCTAGATAATAGTTTATTATATAACACTAATTTAATTTTTTACAAAAACTGCACCGCTTATAAATTCACCAATCACATATTTTTGTATTGCTTTTTTTTTTTATCAAAACCGCATTTATACTGTTCTATACTTTAAATCGCACTTGTACCGTACCGTATTTTGTCCCGTACCAGAAAAACCGCAGTTACCAATAGACCTGAGCTTCATATCACTCTTGACCAAGGCATCTTACTTAACTACCACTCTCTTCGATGTATAATTGAACCACAGTTACTCTGAGGCCGGCCAAACTAATTTAAAGCCTAGAGTAGAAAAACAAATTTAATGTACGCCTAAAGCAAAGAAAATAAAAAGACATATTTTTGAATATTAGAAGTGTTTACCATGGAACTAAAACCAAAGCACTCCACAATTACACTACAATCAATTTTTGAAAATTGATGCTCCTTAAACTATTAATACATTGTGGAGCCTTTAGTTCAGAAGGCCAAGACCAACCCTGAATCTTGCACTGTCCATACTTTATTTGAATATCAAAAAAAATTCGAGAGGACAAAATTTATATTGCCAAGTCATTAACACTACAAGACTATACAACTAACACTAGACTACGTTATTCATAACGGATATATCCGTCGAGAATTCGTATGAATTAAAGTTGTTGAAGAAATGAAGAGTTTGTCATACATTGATAGTATCATAATTCTATAGGTAAGTATGATGACTATTATGATCACTCATTGTAAAAGTTAAAGGATTATCTGATGATTTTAGATTCATCACCATCATCATCATCATCATCATCATCATCATCATCATCATCATCATCATCATCATCATCATCATCATCATCATCATCTAACAAAACAGTATATGATTACTTAATATAGAATTACAAGGAGTAATCATTAGAGTGGGTGATTATAGTCTGAATTGTCTTATACTTTTATGATTATATGATCCAATCATTAGGAGGTTTGACATTTCCTTACATATAGATTTATGTAATCAATACTTCCTTTTTCTGCTTTTCAGTTGTCAATCTTTATGTAATTATACACTTGATCAACATATATCAATCTTAACTTTAGAACTAAAATAACATAATACTGAAGATTTTTCTTAACTTTCATAACACTTTTTTTTTTATAAACTCTCACTGAAACACAAGTTTTCATCAATTGGCCAATCTCATGATGTGTAAAATTAGCAAAGATCATGAAAATGATCTCCAAATTAAGAAAACTGTATGGATCATTGGGACTTGGGACACATTAATTACATCCATAATGATTTTATCAAGTAGATAATCAGATACTGTTGATAAGAACTTATTAAAATGTTGACTTTATTGATAATCGAACAAAGTGGGCAACAACAACAAGTCATTAGACATTCACAAAAACCCAAATAGCTACTTTTTTAGAATAATGTTACAAGTTTAGTTATTACTACTATATCTTTTGTCAACATTAATATTATATTTACCGAATTACTACAATATATAAAGTGGGAAAATAAAAAGAATTGATGGTAAAAAATGTCAATAAACGATAAGAAATGAATGATTAAATGAGCACATGGCTCCAGAAAGCCCATGTGACTGCCTTCTTTTGTGTTACCATTTCTTCAGGGCTCTTATCTATTCTTAAATTATCTCCATACTTAATATTTATATATTTATAGTTGTTAGTATATATATAACGTTCGTTAGTATATTCAAGTAATGTATGAACAGAGTTAACGTTCTATTATTAAGTAAAAGAATATTGGTCTAATCATTTGAATATCTCAATAATGTGAATATATATTTTGGAATATTTTTCTCACCCGTAGGCCAAGCCATCGCGTTACGCGTACGGATCTGGACGTAATACTATTCTCCGTAGTTGAGGACAGGAAAAAAATAAGGTTAATAGAGTAAAAACTAAAGTTTTCATGTGGCTTATTTCGATTCATATGTAGATTCCTTAACATGGCTAATCTATATATTACATCAGGTTATAAGAACATGAAACGTATATATTAGGCTAGTGTACCCTAGATCTCGTTATATTGTATTCTTTTGATGCTTCGTCTATCTTGGTGATAAATAAGCAAACAGTGATAGAAATTTTTTGTATTCTTCAGGTCTAACACACGTAAAGCATATTTTATATACTTGATTCATTTAACCTATGTTACAGAACTTTTAGATAGTAAAATATATTTCTATATCGGAGTCAAAATTTAAATTCGTTGACAACTTTTCTCATATCCGGTTTATCGAAAATCTGATTGTTCATATTTTCGATGAAAATTTTACCATCAAAATTTATGTTTGAAATATTTTTGTTCAAACAAGAAACAAGGAGATTTGTCGAGGAACATTTATGTCAATAGTAGTAGTTTCTACCAATTCTCTGGTATTAAAGTTTGATTTCTCCTTGCTACAGTAGTAGAAGAAAATTAATTTAAGAAAATAAGTTTTAGGTTATGAAATTTTGTCTATCTAATTATTGACAAGAAAAAAAAAAATAAAAGCGGAAAACAAGTTGTACATGCAAATATATACCCATAAAATCAAAATCGTTTTCTCAAAATTAGACACAGAAAAATTATGAAAGGAAAAAAAAAATATAGCATAATTACATGTTTAAAATGAAATTCTAACGTACCACTGAGTTTGCTGAAGATCTACAAATTGTTTTCTAGTTATAATTTCAATCAATCATGGAAAAACAGCAACATAAATTAATAGAAAGTAAGTTTAGTTTTTAAAAATTATGATTGTTAAAACTTAAAAACATATAATTTATTGCTTCACTGCGCAAGTTACCAATCATGTCTTAGGTATATTAAATGCATTAATATGGATTTTAGTCCAGTTTTGTCGAGTTATCAACAATCCCATGTCTCTCCATAAACTAGAAACCAACACACCGCGTCTTCTTCTTTTTTGTAAGTTTGTGTTACTTACGGTCTAGTACGTTTATTTACCCAAAATAAACAAATTTGTTTTATTAGCGACCCGCAAAAGGTGGGAAAATTCCCACAATATTACAAATTTCTATCAATATCACAATATTTATTAGAATCACGTTATCAATTAATTACTTAACTTATGATCATGTAAAACACTCCATTCCAAAAAAAATCCAAGCTTAGTTCACTTTCATTCCATCATCTCAAAATAATTACAAGATTTTGTTTAACTTTTGGTTACGCTATGTTTACAATTAAAAAAAAAAAGTTATAGCAAAGTCAATAATACTATTATGGCTTTCTAGAAAGTGGTGGCGGGAGAATGATCGGTGACCGGATATCCAAGGGCTGACGGTGGATAGCATGTTAGTGAATGAACGGTCGAGATGAGCCAGACCAGGCTCACATGGACTAACGTGCCCTTTTTTATGATTTGCATCAAACCCAAAACCGGTTTCCGATTATTGGATCTGAAACCGGTTCCAATGTGTCCTTGTACTTTTGTCAGAAGTTAATTAATTGTTATGAATAGTGTTAAGTTCGTGAGTCAATAATAATTGGTGGGGAAATGGGTGGGTCCACTAATCCATTGTTCTAATTAACTCTTAATTATTGTCTATATAGATTCAGAAAATATAATTCGAGACTTTTTAAAATAGGCCGACAAATGTAAACGATTGCGACTCTTTTTCGAAAACTAAATAATGTTTTAGTGTCATAAATAATATCACAAAGAGATGGTTCAAAAATAAAGAAACTATAGATGGTTGACACGTGACCAATACTTAAGTAACCTGTATTAGAGACAATCAATAACGTACCAAAATGTTTGTCTCATCTTTTTACTAACAAGTGGTTGTTTGATTTAGTTATTCGCGTTTGAGAAAGATAAATGCTGGTTAAGATTTGTGAAATTAGTTTGTATAAAGTTGAGTAGTTAAACGACATTACAAGAACCAGAACCATTTACATCATTGGTACTCAAAGAGATTATTGAACATTTGAATCCCATCTGTATTGTTGACTTAATGGATCGTGGTCTAGGTCTGGCTCTCTAAGTGGTTATGCCTGGTTGCATCTTCAAGCAATCAATAATCTACCTTGGTTTAAAAAGGGATTCATTGTTTTGGGTATCACGGACTAATGCTTTTTCTGGTAAAAATCACGGACTAATGTTGTTTTAAGACATGTTAGTATCATCCGGTGTAAGAATCAAAATATTTATCTATAGAAGTCAAATATTTTTTCAAGTAAGCTCAATCAAGAAAAAAAAAACAATCATGAGTCATGACTTATATCACCTTTGTTTCTGTTAAATTTCGCTGAAGATTAGCTTTCATTTGTCGGTCGTTGTTTTTTTTTTCTTTTTCTATTTTTCATTTCAAATTATAATAATGTCCATACAAATTGTCCCGCTAAAAATTCACAAATACATGGCGTTTTTTTCCCATGAAAGTTTTGAGATTTTCTATAATTATTTTAATGAATGATATATATTCTTGCAAAAAAAAATTGTTTAGAACTTTTTTTCAGTATCGTATAAAAACTAAAAAGTTATTTAATGGAAAGCAAAATAATTGAGGATCAAAAAGGTTAAAAAGAAAAGAAAAAATGAAAAAGGCATCAGCAGTTAAATAAAGTAAATCATCAATACGTACAATTTGTAACAAGTCTATGTATCTAACACTCTTATCTTATTCTCTTCAAGACTTCAACTGAATCACCGAACACAAAACTAACTTTTGTTTGTAATGTCCAATTTTTCTTTCTGAAATAAATTATTTATCACGTCCCTTAATGTTAGCCAAAAAATTGCAACAAATTCGGCATTGGTTTATTACACACTAGGCTTCTCATGTTAAAAAAATGCATCACCTTTCTTTTGTCAAAAATGTATCCTTCAAGTATTCATATTATATTATCCACTTGACATGTGCATATATAAGTGCTTAAAATATCAAAAAAAAAAAAATCAAATAAATTGACCTCCAAAAAAAAACGAACAACAGTTTTATATTACCTGAAATAATGCACGCCGGTGATTAAATAAAAATGTTAACTAGAGATTAATTTGTATCAAAAAAATAAGCGAAAGATCTTGATAAGCTATAAGAAAATCTACGATTCAGAAACCCACAAGAACTCCCATAAACAATTATTTAATGAACCAAGTCTATTGATAGTATAGAATTTACATATTCCTTATTCATTGTGTAATTTTAAAATATTTTTGTATATAGTTAAAGAATCTAAAAAAGAATGGGCCACCATAATTAAAACCCCAGAAATCAAGGGTATGAGATTTTTCTATAAGAAGCCAAAGGCATTCTCACCAATTTCTCTCATCACCAAACAAACAAATCTCATAAACACATTAATTAGTAAGAAAGACAATAAAGAGAATGACACTTGTTCACTTGTCTCTCTCCCTCTTCTCATGTCTTCTCCTTTTCCTTGTCCTTCTTCCCACCTTCACTGCCTCCACTCACGTCTCCGACCCTGAACTTGTAGTTCAAGAAGTCAACCAGTACGTCAAATTCAATTAAAGTTTGTGGCATTATTGAATATAACTGCATTTTAACATTAATGTTTGTATATATTTTGTAGCAAGATTAATGCGTCTAGGAGGAATCTAGGCGTGCTTTCATGTGGGACCGGTAATCCAATTGATGACTGTTGGAGATGCGACCCAAAATGGGAAAAAAACCGAAAACGGCTTGCCGATTGCGCTATTGGCTTTGGCAAACACGCAATCGGTGGCCGTGACGGTAGAATATATGTTGTGACAGATTCTAGCGATAAAGACGCTGTTAACCCTAAACCCGGAACCCTAAGACATGCAGTGATCCAGGACGAGCCGCTTTGGATCATCTTTGCGCGTGACATGGTCATTAAGCTAAAGGAAGAGCTGCTTATGAACTCGTTCAAGACCATAGACGGCCGCGGAGTCAATGTCCATATTGCTGGCGGCGCGTGCATCACTGTCCAGTACGTGACCAACATTATCATTCATGGTATCAACATTCACGACTGCAAAAAGAGAGGGAATGCTTATGTTAGAGATTCTCCGTCGCATTACGGGTGGAGAACGGCGTCTGATGGTGACGCCGTCTCGATTTTTGGAGGCTCTCATGTGTGGGTAGATCACTGTTCGTTGTCGAACTGTAATGACGGTCTGATTGATGCTATTCATGGATCAACGGCTATTACGATCTCTAATAACTACTTGACGCACCACAACAAAGTTATGCTTTTAGGACATAGTGATTCGTACACTAGAGACAAGAACATGCAAGTCACCATTGCCTTTAATCATTTTGGTGAAGGGCTTGTTCAGAGAATGCCAAGGTAAAATCAAATAGAATTCTTTTGTTTATGCTAAACAGGTCCCTTAACTTTATGTTTTTTTTAATTAAACCACTGTGATTTTGGGTAATTTTGACAGATGTAGACATGGATATTTTCATGTTGTGAATAATGATTATACACATTGGCAAATGTATGCAATTGGTGGAAGTGCAGCTCCAACAATTAACAGTCAGGGCAATAGGTTTCTTGCTCCCAACGACCATGTCTTTAAAGAGGTAACTAAAAAAAACTAATTTTATACTTAAAGTCACATATATGAGAATATTCAATTCAATTCTGACCAAACACAACTATGTAATATTGTAATGAAGGTGACTAAATACGAAGACGCACCACAAAGCAAATGGAAGAAATGGAATTGGAGATCAGAAGGTGATTTGTTCTTAAACGGTGCGTTTTTTACTGCGTCAGGTGGAAGATCTTCTTCAAGCTATGCAAAGGCCTCGAGTTTGTCGGCTAGACCTTCTTCATTGGTGGCTTCGGTCACGGGCAATGCTGGTGCACTCTTTTGTAAAAAAGGATCTCGATGTTAATTAAAATTCGATGCATCCATTTTAAAAATTATATAATATAATGTATCTAATTAATTAAAGAAAAAAAACAAGGGAGGATGTGTTGATGATGTCCTCTTATTGTCAAATTTAATTTACACTTTAGTTTTTTTATTATGGGGAGGGTTAAAGGTGTAAGTTGGATTTGATGTGTATATTAAAGTATTGTATGGATGATTCCCTTTGAACCAATGGGTTTCTTTTAAACTTTTTGGAGTTGGGACCAATGTATGTTTTTGGTGTCCTGATGATATGTACAATTTTATGATTGTTGATTTTTTTATATACTAATAAATTAAAAATCAACGACTTAATAACCAAAATTCGTGTATTAAGAATTTTAAAATGTATAAGCAGCATTTTATGTTTGAAATTCATTGGTCAAATAATTAAATATTTTACTCTGGGACATTTCTACTAAACTTCGAAATTAGATGCTCGTATTACTTCGTATAATAAGATTGCAGTTATGCATGAATTTTATTGGTAATTCCCATATAAACCACATGTTTTAGATGGTAAGAATTCTAATAGTAGTAAGTTTTGGTCCAAAATCTATCTCGGTTATTATTAAAATTAAGAAATTAACAGAACACCAAATAAATCAACCGGATATTGTTATACTGCAGTTGAGTTGTGGAAAAAAGTTTGTAGCATAGTGTAGAGAATATATTATCATGGTTTGCGTTGGTTGCAGTGTAACATGGGGCATATCTAATTTTTGGGATGACATTAAATTTGTCTGCAAGATCTGTAATAAGTGTGGTTTCGTGAGTCTGACAAAACTAGGACAGAATCCACAGTAATTGCACCAGATCTGGATCTTGCTCTTGCGTTCCCGAGACGTGGCTTTGAACAACAATTATTGCATTAAAAGAACGAACCAGAAAATTCAAGTGAAGAGCTGCAGTTTTTTCGATATGACTTGGGATCTTTATTGAATGTTCCTTCATTCCAATCAATCATGTGAATTGTGAAGTACTTAAGTTTTGTGTACTTATCTTATAATTGTCTCATTATAGGACTAAACTAATGTGTTAATACTTTGTCGGTGGAGAACTATATCTGTTTTTTTCTGTTTTTGTTAATATGAGATTTTGGGCTTAATGAGGATAAGTCTTGTGGCTTTTCTAGGAATTTGGAATGGGACACACAACATTCACGTTCAATTCAGTAACAAATTTTATCATTCATTTGCAACAAAATTGGTTTTAACCAAACAAACAAAGAAGAATCATTTATGAGTTCAAAAGGTACAGAACGTTTTATTGACTTTCAAGCATGTAAAATTTTTGAACAGACCCACCAACATCAAAACATTACAGACCAATGATCCTAAGCTCCATCAATGTTCAACTTCTAGCTTCAACAGTTCAATTTTCGAACTCTTATGTTCATAGCTTTAAATGTTCACCTTTTTTTTTTTTTTTACTTTTACACGAGAGACCCAAAAGTTACTCTCTGGATCAATAAATACACTCGAGTCTTCCAATGTTAAAAGGAAATCGGAAGCTTGATAAAATCCAAAATCAGTACACTTAACCACATTGAACATTATCTGTGGAATGCTTGCAAATAGGAAATTAGCCAAATATGATGGTTAGTGTTTAGCTTAAAACATTTTTAGTTTTAAGATAAGGAGATGACGTCATCGATCTTGAGTTTAACCATCAATTTGGGAATCTGATTGTCAACATCCATTTACTGACCAAAACAACAATGTCGAGGTTATACACAAAAGTAGAATTTCACTTGTTTCATGGACATGGTTTTCACATGAAAATGAAATGGATTTTATAATTTTCACGAATCTGATAAACATTCCTAATCAATAAAGCAGCATTTAAATCACGGGTTAGTAGTAGAAAGTTAAACCAGATAGTGATGAGTGAAAAGTCTTTAAATTCAACTCAAACATACCAAACAGTTATGCTCTATCAGGTCCTTTAAGCATTTTGTCCATTTCTTTGGACCGAATGGATTGAAAGAGTTAATATGAAATACGTGGGCTTTGGGCCCATGACCTAATATTACCAAAGTCCTCTTGTTTTAATAACTGTATTGGTCTGGCATTTCTCATTTTCATTTTGAGAAGTTTAATTTTTATCACAACATTTCAACTAAATTTAGACTTAAAAACTCAAACCTAAACTGAAACCAAGATGTACTACATTCAGTTTACTTTTACCTTTTTCCCCTCTTATGTTTTACAAATTTTGTTATTAAATATATATATATATATATATATATATATACTAAAAGTACCTATTTGGGATTTTCTAGGATATCCACATCATCAATTTTAAGTTCTCTTTTAAGCTCCAAAATCAGCATACATATATTTCTGAAGTCATTTTTTGTAGAAATTAAACAACATTCAATTACATACAATTGAGGAATCATATAACAACTTATTGAATCTAAAAATACGATACAAAAAAATGAATGTCGGCGCAAGGGGAGTCTAGGGTTTCATCGAGGATTGCCACGGATGGCACTTTGTCGGAGGCCAATGTCAAAGGTAGGCCGTCAGATTTTGCAGTCTCGTCGAATGGGGTGGGTACGGTGATCGGTTCTGAGGATGGTTCGAATTTGATGGAAGGAGTTGATGACGAGAATGTTAACACGATGGGAGGAGATTTAGGTTTGGTCTTGGATACTAGGGTTGTGGATGAGACCATGATTGACACGAGTGACTGGGAGAGGCCACTCGGATCACATCCAACATGGTCCACAATTCCGAATGATCCTTTGACATGTGATAACTCAAAAAAAATACGAGAGAAGGTTGTTAATTCCTGAGAACGTGTAATGGAGAGGAAAGATGATATTAGGGTTTAAGCAACATGTGATGATGATGTTATTATGGTGGATGCGAGAGGACATAATGATTCCTTACCACCACAGGTCTCATGGGCAAATAAAGTGAGTAACTCGGGTTCTGGTGGTGATTGGATTCAGACCTCTCGTGTGTCTAAGGAGTTTCTAAAGTCACGGGTTAGGGTTGAGTATCCTCAAGGTCGTGATGGGGAAGCTAAGGTTTGTATCAATGATGAATCGATGATGGCTTTGAATTCTTTTTGGGACAATTGCATGTATGTGAAGGTCTTGGGACGAAGTGTAAACATTGCTGCCATGACAAGGAAATTGCCAGAGATTTTGGAAGCCTCTAGGATCTTTGGAAGTTATTGATTTTGCCAAGGAATTTCTTCTTTGTTCAATTTGGAGTGGCTGATGAATACCTAGCTGCACTCACCGAGGGGGGGGGGCTTGGCGAATGTTTGGTAGTTACCTTCTGACTCAAGCCTGGTCTCCTGGTTTTGATCCCTCAATGAGTGATATCCGAACAACTCCTATCTGGATTAGAATTGATAGGTTACCGATGAATTTCTACCATGACGCACTGTTGTTGGAGATTGCTAGTGGGATTGGAAAACCCGTTAAGGTGGATGATAATACTTTGAATTTCATGCGAGGTCGTTTTGTTCGTATTTTTATTGAGATTGATCTCTCCAAACCGTTGAAGGGTTCGATTTTAGTGAATGAGCATAGCTACTTTGTTGAGTATGGAGGTTTAGGGAATATATGCTCGCGGTGTGGTATCCATGGGCAGCTAGTACGTAACTGTCCTCAAGGAGTTAAGGATGCTCCAAATGATAATAGTTCGGTAGTTGTAATTTTAGCACGGAAGACGTCTCTTCCAGTTGGTGATAATGATGGCTTCACTCTTATTCAACGCCGCGGTAGAGGAGGAGGTGCGTCAGCCAGTTTGAAAACTCCTATAGTGGGCGTTAGAGGTGGAAGTAAGGGGAGTTTGAAGCTTCATAATACAAACCTCACATAAACTCTTTGTGCTGATACTCAACCTTTGGTAATGGCAGGCTTGGTGTAGTAAAAAAATGATGAGCAGCGACAAAAGAATACGATTGATAAGTGTAAAGGTGTAATGGACATTGATGCTAGTATGGTCGGGAAAGAAGCGAAATGGGTGTTGAGAATGGTAGAGCTTTAGTAGATATCTCGAATACGACTGTTATGGAGGTAACCCTAACTTCTAATCGATTTGCAAGCTTGTGTGAGGCATGTATGGGGTCGGAATCACACCCGGTCTTCAAGACTAATACAGAGAATAAAGACAACGAGCTGCTTGAATCTGGTGTCCTGGGGAACACGCTACAGCAAAATGAGAACTTAAATGCATCACTTGGTGGTGAAGAGGTGCATATAAAGGTTAAACGGAAAGAACTAAGGGAGAAGCGAATGAGTGGAACCAAGTCGGGAGGTAAAACGGGTCTGAGAAAGAAAGTTTTCAAACAAAGTCATCCTTCCAGGGGTCTTGTGTTTGGTGATGGAGATCAAGAATCTGATAGAGTGGCTGTACGGAAATGGTCACGTCTTGCAGACGAAGTTATTGAACGTGCCCGTAATCTCACTATCAATCCAAATCTAGTGTTATAGTCGATGACACAAGAGATGTTGGGGGCTGTGTGGGACACGAATATACATGGGGGTGATATGGATCATAACGCCGGGTGCTCTGACTTGTCGAATGGGACTTTAGAGGAGTCGACACATCCAAATAAGGATGCGATGGTTTTGATGAAAGATTAACGGGCTTCCCCGGTAGTTCTTGATGCTTTGGATTTTGTCATTATGATTAATGCTCTATTTTGGAATTGTTGGGGGGCAAATAAACCCAATTTTAGGAGATCTATATGTTACATCTTAAAGTGATGGAAGACGGATGTTTTAGCCATCTTTGAGACTCATGCATGGAGGAAAAAATGCTATGAGGATTTGTCAGAGTTTAGGGTTTGAAAACTTCTTTAAAGTCGATTCGGATGGCCAACGAGGTGGCATGTGGTTGCTGTGGCATACGGGTATTGACACATTGAATGTTATCTCGTCTACAAACCAATTTATTAGTGCACATCTGAATGATGATATCAATAGTTTGGATCTTATTGTTGTATATGTGGCTCCTAGTATTAGTAGAAGAAGTGGTTTGTGGGACCTTCTGAGTGATACTATAGTCGGGATTAGCGGACCACTTATAGTTGGTTGCAATTTTAATATGATTATTCATACAGATGAGCAGGTTGGAGGTAACGGCCAGCTCTCACCTGATTCTTTATTGTTTTGGTAATTGGATTAATCAGTATTGTCTTGCGGACATGGGTTTCCAAGGATGCCTTTATAATTGGAGACAAGGCCACAGACTTATGTGGCGAAACGTTTGGATCGTGTTTTGATGTGCGCCCAAGCTCGATTGCTTTGGCAAGAAGCTTTTGTTACACATCTTCTTTTTCTCTCATTGGACCATGCATTACTATGGATCCATTTGAATCGGATTCTATCTGCTACTCCACGTCGTAGACCTTTTCATTTTGAAGCGGCTTGGATGAAGCATTGTGGTTTTCAAGAGTTCTTGTCTCAGTCATGGAATCCTCGTATATCAACACTGCATGCTCTACGTCGACTATAGTTTATGTTACAGCAATGGAACAAGAAGGTATTTGAGGATGTTCAGAAGAGAAAATATAAGCTACATACAGATATCAAAGCAATTCAGGACTCTGTAGACTTGGTATAGACAAATGATTTTTTGCTCCGAGAGGCCGAATTATTGAAAGAGTTGGATAGTGTTCTTGAGCAGGATGAAGTTATTTGGTTCCAGAAATACAGAGAAAAATGGATTACTATAGGGGATCAGAACACGAATTTCTTTCATACATCGACAATAATAAGGAGAAAAAGAAGAGATGCTTAAAGATGACGCTGGAAATTGGGTCTCGGACTCACGAGTCCTGAAAAGAATGGTGATTGATTAATATAAATCCCTATACTCGATTGATGATGTGGATCTAACAGCCGCGAGGTTAGAACATGATGGGTTTGTTTCTTTATTGCGGAATGAACAGGCTTTCTTGGATAAATCTTTCTCGGTTTTAGAAGTGGAGGCTGCACTTAGAAGCATGAGTAAGTTTAAATCACTTTGAACGGATGGATATCAATCGTGCTTTTATCACGATTGTTGGGAAACCATTGGAGAATCAGTGTTAAGTTTTGTGCTTACCTTTTTTGAAACTGGGTTACTACCGGAGGGGAGGAATGATGCATTATTGGTTCTGATCCCAAAGGTGTTAAAACTGGATAGTATGAAGCGATTTTGACCGATAAGTCTCAACAATGTTTTGTTCAAAATAATTACGAAGACTTTGGTTATTCGGATGAAACGTGCCATGCCACAGCTCATTGGCCCTGGTCAATCAAGGTTTATACTGGGGCGCTTGAGTATTGATAACATTGTCATAGTACAAGAGATTGTCCATTCGATGAGGTGTATGATGAGTCGTAAAGGATGGATGCTTCTGAAATTAGATTTGGAGAAGGCGTATAATCGGGTACAATGGGATTTCTTGGAGGATACCTTGTGAGCTGCTAAGTTCTCGGAAGCCTGGATTAAGTGGATTTTATGTTCTGTCACTGGACCATCGATGAATATACTTTGGAATGGAGAGAAAACAGAGTCATTTTGGCTAGCGAGGGGTTGCGATAAGGTGATCTGTTGTCTTCGTACCTCTTTGTTCTCTGCCTAGAACAATTGTGTCATCTCATTGAGAAGTCGATCATTGAGAAAAAATGGAAACCGATTAAAATCTCTCGTAATGGTCCACCTTTATCTCATGTTTGCTTTGCGGACGATTTGATCTTGATTGCCATTTCTCAGATGCGTGTAATTCGGGACATCCTAGACCATTTTTGTTCAGCCTCGGGCCAACGAGTTAGTCTGGATAAGTCAAAAATCTACTTTTCTAAGAATGTCTCTCGTGAGCTTGCAAATCTTAATTCTGTTGAGAGTGGGATTAAGGTGACACGAGATCTTGAAAAGTATTTAGGGATGCATGTGCTTTAAAAACGGATAAACAAGGATACGTTTAAGGAAGTCTTGGAAAAATTTAACTCTAAACTTGTTGGGTGGAAGAGTAAAACTCTAAGTTTCGCTGGTCGTTTGACATTAACCAAATCAGTTTTGTCTTCACTTTTGATTTACTTGATGGGTGCGATAGTATCCCCGAAGGCAACATTTGATGGGTTAGGCAGAATCTCCCGTGACTGCTTATAGGGAAGTACTATAGAGCATAGACGACAACATCTTATCTCATGGAGTAGAGTGTGTCAAAGTAAAGACAACGGGGAATTGGGTATTCGGTCTTCTCGAGTTATGAATAAGGCCTTGATGGCAAAAGTTGGGTAGAGGCTTTTGAATGATTGTGAGAGCCTTTGGGCGCGGGTGTAGCGCAGTAAGTATAAGGTTCCATAAGTACATGATGTAAGTGCGTGATTTACTGCTGCACTTGCTAAATGATCAAGCTTGTGACTTATGGAGTAACTAGTTGGGTTGGAATATGGAGCTTGTATCTCGGTATGTACAATTTGATCTTTGTTTACACTTACGATCAATTGTCCTTGTTTCTTTCACCGGGGCGAGGGATATATTAGCGTGGAAAGGGACAAGCAACGACTCCTTTACTATTTGGTCCGCTTATCATTTGTTGACTATTGACGAGGATCCGAGACCACACCTTGGTTTGCTTTTTGAGCGAGTATGGAAAGTGTGTGCTCCATATGGAGTGGAAACTTTTTTGTGGTAGGGGATGCACCAAGTCTTAATGACAAACAAGGAACGTCAAAGGCGACATCATAGCGCATCTATCCTATGCCAAATATGTCGAGCTGGTGAAGAGTTGATAATACATACCCTAAGGGATTACCCTGTAATGCTCGGGATTTGGCAGCATCTAGTCCCTACTCGGAAATGGCCACAATTTTTTGAGTTGTCTTTACTAGAATGGTTATATGAGAACCTTGGTGATAACACAAAGTTTTGGACACATCGACCTTGTTCTCTATGGCTATTTAGTGGGGTTGGAAATGGAGGTGCATGAATGTTTTTGGTGCACATGGTACTTGTCGGGACTGAGCTCGTTTTCTAAAAAATTTGGCCGATGAGGTTACTCAGGCTTGTGAAGGTTTGAACCTATCAAAAAGGCCAATGCCAAAGGTGGAGCGATG
>OVAX01003463.1:0-19535 GCA_900406405.1 Lepidium africanum | reverse complement strand
AAGTGGCGAGTATGTGTGGACTTCACCGACCTCAACAAAGCTTGTCCAAAGGATAGTTTCCTACAGCCAGATATTGACAGAATTGTCAAAGCAACTGCCAGAAACGAACTCCTTTCATTCATGGATGCCTTCTCGGGGTATAATCAAATTCGGATACACCTAGACGACATGGAGAAAACTTCGTTCATCACAAAATGCAGAACTTACTACTATAAAGTAATGCCATTCAGTTAAAGAATGCCGAAGCGACTTACCAGAGATTAATCAACAAGATGTTTACCGATAAACTCGGACAATAGAAAATTACATTGACGACATGCTAGTCAAGTCTCTTAAAGGTGAAGAACACGTCGAACATCTAGCACGATGTTTTCAAACATTAAACGAATATTAGATGATGCTCAATCTGGCAAAGTGCACCTTGAGAGTAACCTTGGGAGAATTTCTCTACATAGTCACTTAAAGGGGAATTGAAGCGAACCCAAAACAGATTAAAGCAATCCAAGAACTACCTTCTCCAAAGCACAAAAAGGAGGTTTAGAGGCTAACTAGTCGAACTGCCACTCTAAATCGGTTCATCTCGTGCTCAACAGATAAGTGTCTCCCATTTTACAACTTATTACGGGGAAACAAATAGTTTAAATGGGACGAAATGTGCGAGAGTGCCTTTTCTGAGTTAAAGAAGTATCTTTCAACTCCACCAATTCTTGTGAAACCCAAAGACGGAGAGCCCCTATACTTATACATTGCGATATCGACATCAGCAGTGAGCATCGTGCTAGTTCGATACGACAGAGAAACTCTGTATCCAATTTTCTACACAAGCAAATATTTGGACGGAGCCGAAACCAGATACCCGACTACTGAGAAACTCGCGTTAGTAGTGGTGATCTCGGCAAGCAAGTTACGACATTACTTCCAATCTCACACTGTCATTGTGTTAACCAATCACCCATTACGAACGATTCTACATAGTCCGTATCAGTCCGGAAGACTGACTAAGTGGGCCATCGAATTAAGTGAATAAGACATCGAATTTAAAAGAAGAATGAGTGCAAAGTCTAAAGTACTGGCTGACTTTCTAATTGAGCTGGACCCCGACTTGGAATCCTTAGAATCAGACANAATTGAGCTGGACCCCGACTTGGAATCCTTAGAATCAGACAAAGTTCTTCGAACTTGGAAGATTTACGTTGATGGATCATCGTCGCAACATGGCTCGGGAATTGGAATCCGACTCGAAAGTCCGACAGAAGAAATCTTGGGGCAATCATTCCGACTTGCGTTTCCAGCATCTAACAACGAAGCAGAATATGAGGCATTGATCGCTTGGATCAGGCTGGCCAAAGAGATCGGGGCCACTAAAGTAGAATGTTATTGTGATTTTTAACTAGTAGTCAACCAAGTGAATGGAGGCTATGATACCAAGAATGACCGAAGGAAGCATACCTCAAAATTTTCAAGGATTTGACAAAGGATCTGAAATTCAAAGTAAACAAAATTTCCCGATCTGAGAACACTTCAGCTGACGCCTTAGCAGCTCTCGCATCTGTAACAGATCCCATTCAAAGGAGGATAATACCATTCAAAAGTATAGACCAACCAAGTATAAGTTTACCGAAAGGAGATGTTGAAGTTGTCTCGGCAATAACTGAAATTGGGGATGACTCCAACACCGAGATGCCAGATATTGAACAATCCAGCAAACAGAAGACCAACTGGCGAGACGAGATTCTTGCGTACATTATGGATGGAGAAACGCTGGAGGACAAATGGGTAGCTCGCTGACTCAAAGCCAAGTGCGCTTTGTAAGCCTAAGTCGATGGAAAGTTGTATCGGCAAAGTACGAACGGAATCATCCTCACTTGCATCAATAGTGATGAGATCAACGAAATCATTAAAAAGACACATGATTTTGAATATCTTGCGCTCAAAAAATTGATCTTGAATATCTTGGAAGATCTTTTTCTTTTCGTCATTCAGGTGCTGGTGAAGTCGGTAGGGCTGGACACGAGCCGAGTACTTACCTATCTTCATATACTTATTACTTGGTTTGACTTTGTCGAGTAATAAAAAATAATACTTAAACTTGTCTTGTTTAGATCAAGTACTTGTTAGGATAACTATTTATTAAAAATAAGAATACTTGCAAGTTACTTGACCCGGTTTGTAATTGTTTAAAATTGTATTTTATATAAAATAAATATATCAAGACTACTATTATTTCAGTCAAAACTTTTACTATCCATATAATATTTTTTTTTTAGTTTAATATTTTTATCATTTGAAGAAAAACTTTGGTATGTTTTGCCCATTTTCCCGACAAAAAGAAGACTTCCACTATCCTACAATTATTGAATTTAACAAGCCGAGTATTAAAAATTTTATCAATACTTATTACTTAACTTGTACTTGCGAGTATTGAAATTAATATACTTATTACTTGACTTAACTATACCAAGTACTTAAATTTTTTATGTCAAGTACGAACCGAGTAGCGAGTATAAACTGAGTAACGAGTAATTATGCCAGTCCTAGAAGTCGAGAGTCAAAGTTTTCCCTTATAGAGTCCAACTCGGTCTGAAGCCCCTGAAGTTTGTCATTGGCCTTCTCGGTAGACTTGAAGGTCGTGTTCCGGTCCAACTTAGCGCACTTAAGTGACTTCTTCAAAGTCGCATTCTGTTCCACCAATCCGATGACGTTCTCGCGCTCAACCTTCAACTCGTTCTTCACACGAGCGAGTTCTTCTTCGATAGTAGTAAGTCGGGACCTCGCCTCCACTGCTTTGAGTTGGATTTGGCCAGCTCGGCCAGAGTTCCTCCGGACACTCCTATCTGGATCAGCACGAAACCTCTCGCGCTGAAGCATAATGCTATTCAGGAAGGCGATAAACTACAAAAACTTTAACAAGGCAAAGTTAGAAGGTTTAAAGCCCAAAAATAAGATGATGGAACCGAACTTGGAAAAGAACTTACCCAAAACAGCAGATACGCGGCCTCTTTGTATTCCTCGCGATTCTCCATCTGGTCCGAAGAAGAGAGATGCTCTAATGATGTCCTGATCTGACGCATCAGATCAGCACATTCTGTCTGAAACTCCAAAATTGACTTTGGATCAGAATGGTCGTGAGTAAAACGGAAATCAGTAACACCCCTTCCTCTCCCCCGAGAAACACCAGAGACATTACCGCGGGTAACGCTCCAGGAGTAGCGACTAAAGGAGAAGCGGTCCTAGGTGGGTCAACCCTTGGCCTTTTCACAGGTCATGAAGTTCCACGACCAGAACTTGAAAGAACTTCAACGATGTCCCGAGTAGGCGCATAAGAAGATCTGGTCACTCTAGAAGATCCCCTAGAAGGACGAGTTTCCATTCCATCGAGAGTAGCGTTCATACCTTCTACAATGTTGGGAAGTTCAAAATCGTCGAGACCCATCTTTGTTTAAAATACTCGAAGTATATCAGAAAACTTTTGAAGCCGGAAGAAAACTCTAGAGAAAGAAATAAAAATGAAGTCAGAAGGATTAATCATAGAAATGAAGTGAATGGTAAAAGAGGGATGGCGTGGTAATTACTCAGCACGCAGAAATCAAGGAAACCGCCTCAAATAACCCAATCGCGGAATAACACGTGGACCAAAGATTCTAGAAGCGGAGAACTTCCCGACTCGGAGACTCGGCAACAGTTTTCCGAGTCTTTGGGGGACAATTGTTGGAGGTGGATCCGATAACCTACTTCGGTCCACGGAAACAAATGGGCCAAATTCTAAGAATTGAACTCGGCAAGTTTATCGAAGTCTCAACTCGAAAGAATTCCTTCTCGGAAGTGCGTTGAAGCTTGAAGGAAGTCGGACGACACGTCAACAAATAAAGAAATGGAAATTTTCCTATTCCGACATAGAAAATTTTGGAAAATCTAGCAAGAATCTTCTAGATACAATCTTATCTAGAAATTTGTATATTTTCCTTTATCAAATCTATTTTGTAACCGCCTCTATGGTCTATAAATAGAGGAGCAGGTCCTTCAAAAATGGGATCCACTTTTTAGGCACTTGTAATATATTGTACTCGACAATCATCATATTCGCAATACATTTCTTGTTCTCCAAAACACTAAAAAAATCCTTGAATCTCAAGAACATGTCATGAAGCGTATCTGTAGATTAATAATCATCAATCTCAAGAGCATTTCACAAAACCATATATAAGCTTATTATTTTAATTTACATAGATAATTCGAAATTATATTTTGAAGGGTAAATGCCTTTCAAGACCTGAATCCGACAAGTTCTTGGTCCTCTCAATACGATTAATTAGTACTATATCTTATCGTAAATCACGCAAATATATTTCTTTTAGACTTTATATTACAACATAAAGTATTAAAAGAGAATCGACACCATTAACATGTATGTGTAAAATGGGATGTACCGGAGCGGATATCTGGTATTTTTAAGGATATTTGTATTTGTCCGATCTGCCAAATTAAATAGTTTAAATATTTTTCAAAAATTTTAAATATTTCTTAAATATTTAAAATTTTCAGTTAAAAAAAATGGATATCCGCAGATATCCGTTTCTAATTTTTGCATTATCTGTATCTGTTATCCGCCGATCTGTAAAATCAAGATCCGTATATGTATCTGTTTGGCCCAGATATTTGTTTTCGGATAAAAAACGGATACAGATCTGGATATCCGGCAAATACGGATAATGATTTTCATGGCTATGTGTAGTGTGTGAGGACAATAAAAGATCATTATATATATAGTTGGGATACGAGATCGAGTACGAGAAAAGATTAAGTTGGTGATTAGTTGCTTCTAATTGTCATCTTCATGACTTAAACATACTTTGATATGCACAATAGGTTACTTATGATTTGAGAAGCGGCGAAAGGTTTAACAATTGAACAAATTAACGTGATCTATATATAAAAGGCTTCTAAATTAATTGAACCATTCCAGATTTTGTTTCTTTGTTGATCTATATATATATATAAGGCTATTAAATTATCTAATTGTTCCATCTTTCACACAACCAAATATAGAACAAGAAGAAGAAGAAGGCTTTGTACTCATATGTATATACGCTTAATATGTTAAACTGCAAATCGTTCAGTTCAGGTTTGTCAAACTCTTAACTCTTAACACTTTACTTTTGCCCTTAAATCTGTGGCAATATTTCATTTTGTTATTTGATTACCATTAAGCCCACCAACTAAATAGTCGATCAACAACGTAAGTTGGGTCTGCCTAATGTGGAAAAATGGAGACAAAAACCTTGACTTTTCTATAAAACAAAATAAAAATCCTAACCATTTTTTGTGGGATTTAAAATCTTGATTTTCTTAGAAAAATGGAAATGAACCCTGCGTTATAAAGTATGTTAAACAAATTAACAGATCTAAAATTTGGCGTTTGTTAAACTAAAGAATAAAATAAAAGAAATTTAACAAAAAAGAAGTAAAAATATATATACTTCTAAATAATCTTCCAAAAACATGAGTTACGGTTTTCTTCTTCAGTTTTAAGGTCAAACATCCTACTTGTGTGAAAGAGAAAAAAAACAGAACACAATCTCAAAATTGCTAATTGAGATGAAGTAAATTCACTTGGTTTTATATATAAGCTCGTTACAATTGTATGTGAATAAATTGAATCTGAATTTAGCTTATGGGTTGCTTCTAATTCAATTGTACTTTATACAAAAAGTACGATCTCTGCTTTTTGTTTGATAGCAATGAATGGTCTGTTAATATTCATCATCTCCTGTATTTCACTTTATTATTTGATACAGTTTGCTTGATAAAACTTTAAGAACCACGAAACAAATAGAAAATTTTGTCTAATCATGTGTCAAACAAACAAAGGTTAAGATCATCGTAAATTTCGTAAGCGTATTTGTTGGAGATAGTTGTGTAGTTAAGAGTAAAAATTTTAAAGTGGAATTTTATATACACCTCTATTTTATAAGACTCATTTGCCAAGTAACATCAAAGGATGTCATGTTATGAACCAGATGTTAACGCCGTTAATATATAGGGGCCTTTTTCCTCATTTAACAAAGGTCATGGTTATAAATCTTCAAAACAAACTTCATGGTTTTTATTATGTTTTGTTTAAAAGTCAGGGCTTATTTACCCAATTTTTCGCCTAATGTCCATGAATTTTGGAAAATTATTATAGGATTTATTAGGGGTTTTGAAGATATTATGGGCCGTTAAGATCGCACTTGTATCCAACAAATTTTTATTATTATGACCCAAATATAAGAAAAAACAAATTGGGGCATTCCAAGAATTGAATTCGGACCACCCTAAGCGATAATCATACTACTAGACCAAATGCCCAATTTTGAACTCAATTCACTGTATTGTTTTTATAATCTTATTGAAATCATGCTTCGTTTACCTATGCAATTCCTAAGCATTCAGTTTTTGACAAAATCCTATCATCCAATTTTACAATTAAGTAAAGTTGACAAAGAAGAAAAAACTTTTCTTTCTTTAGAAGTCAAAACTTAAACCTAAAATGAATGAAAAGTAGTATAAGTGCAATATCTTTTCAAGTTTACCTATCACAATTGAAGACAAAAAGATCAGAAATTGCAATGGATTTTATTTGTTCAACATCTATTGTATTTCAGAGGCTGTAGCACAAATTCAAAATCCCTTTATTTAGGTGTGATTTAATTAGCTAGAATACTGGTTCAGTGTTCATCAAAGTTTAATCCTTCTGTCAAAATTGATTATATCTAAAACAATTGTAATAGATGAGCAATGTTGCTCATAGTTTCGTTTTAATATAGGTTAGTAGCGACAAAAGAAAAAGCTAAAAAATCAATAAACACAAAGCCATCTTTATGAACCAATTAAACCCCAAATCTAGTGATGTATACATAATCATTTCCATAAATAAAAATAGAGAACTGACAAAATTCTTTCTAGATCATAAAGCAAGCCTCAAATTTACTAAATTGTATGTAGCACATGACATTGATACTTAATTTTTTCCCCTACTTCCTAGTACATCCTCACCATCTTCCAACAATTACAAAATTGCCACTACAAAAATCCGAATTGCGAGATCCCAAAATAACCAAAAATCCAATCCCTAGCTCTGCGCCCTAATCCGCAATTAACCTCACCAGCTATTACCGGTAATTCTACCTATTAGCAATGGCTGTCTCTAGCTTGTATTTCATTTTTTAATTCTTATTTTCCGTTTTTTTTCAATTATCCTAGTGGTTTTTAAATCCCGCTTTGACCATTGCAGGTAGGAATTCGATCTTGGTGCCTTGAAGATTTGTAAAATGACTACAATACTGGACCACCTGTTTTCGGCATTCTTATTTTCCGTTTATCAGTACAAAATATGTTTTTACCATATTTACTTCATTTTTTTGTTATGTTTCCTAATAATTATTTTCTTTTCACCATTGTATCCCCTAATATGGTGAAAAAATTAATACTACAATAAAAGGGAAAATTGTTTTATTACTTCTTATGTTAATTAATTAACTAGAACGGGTCTTAATAAAATAATTGTCTACTTCACAGCTTATAACAAAAAGAAATTTAAGGAGAAGCATCACGTTAAAAAAAATAATAATAATAATAATAATTAGCGAAGTCTCTTCTCATCTTCACCATAACAATTTTAACTCATTAGTTCTTATTAATAGTTTCTTTCTTTCTGTCTGCAAAAATTTGGTTTAAAGTCTTGTCTTTGGTGTGTTTCCGTGTGCGGTAAGGAGGAAGCTTGTGCTTCTAGACTTGTGTTTCTGCGAAATTGGGTAACTCTACCATGATCTTTCTTCTTCTTTTGTTTCGTTTTCCTTTTCGAAGCCTTTTTTATTTATTTTATTTCTTATCTCGAAGCGCCGTAATGTGAATTAATCTGAGACTTAAGTTCAATTCGAATTTTCGGCTTCATTGTTCTCAACTTGTTTTTGGTTTTCCTTTGATTGTTCTCTACTTGTTAGATCTACTGCTTTCTTTGTTTTTAGTTGGGATTAGCTTGGAGTTTCGATTTCTTCGGATATATATATATATATACGTATAGATTTTATGTTTTGATTGATTCTTACGTTTTCTTAAGATGTGGTCTCTTGATTTAACATCAAGGGATTTTGGTTTTTTTCTTTTTGCTTTATAGCTGAGGTTGAGAGATTGAATTTACATGAATCCTGAAATTCTAAAGACTTGTTATTTCTTCGACTTGCTCTGGGGAAAGCCTTTAGTTGATGAATTGAGATTTAGTTAATGATGGCTTCGATGCACAGTGATCTATTTTGCTGTCTAAGTTTTTATTTTATTTTTCTTCTTTTGGTTAATGAAGCTCTGGCATAATTTTATAAACCATGGTCGGAGGAGGGAGTGTACAGAAGCTAACTACAAATGATGCACTTGCATACCTCAAGGCTGTTAAGGATAAATTTCAAGATAAACGTGAAAAATACGATGAATTTCTTGAGGTCATGAAAGATTTTAAAGCTCAGAGGTAATGTTAATAATGCTTGCTTTTTGCTCTTTAGTTCAATTTTAACTCTGATGTTTGTTCTCCAATGTAGAGTTGATACTGGTGGTGTCATCTTGAGGGTAAAAGAACTCTTCAAGGGAAATCGGGAACTGATTTTGGGATTCAATACTTTCTTGCCAAAGGGTTTCGAGATAACCCTCCTCCCTGAGGATGACCAACCTGCGCCAAAGAAGCCTGTTGAGTTTGAGGAAGCTATTAGTTTTGTCAACAAGATTAAGGTAGAGGTTTTAAGTGGTGTTCTTCTCCTTTTTTCTCTTTAGTACTTCCCTGTTAACTATCATTTCATCTGCAGACAAGGTTTCAAGGAGATGATCGTGTATACAAATCTTTTTTAGACATTCTGAACATGTATAGAAAGGAAAACAAGTCTATTACTGAGGTTTATCAGGAGGTGTGTGTTGTAGCCACTTGTGGTATACTGTTATTCATTGTTTTGGTTTCCCTTCTTGTCTGAGATCGATATGCCTATCTCGTAGGTGGCTATCCTTTTTCGGGACCATCACGATTTGCTTGTGGAGTTCACTCACTTTCTCCCTGATACTTCAGCAGCTGCCTCCACTCATGAGTCATTAAAAACGTCAGTACGTGATAAAGGCATTAAGTCTCTTCCCATCATGCGTCAAATCGATCTTGATAAGGTTTATCTCTCTGTTTTTATATTAAGATAGTTGTTCGCTATGCTTACTATGCTATTGGATACTTGATTCTCAGAGCCTTCACTTGTTTGGGTATTGCTGCAGAAGGACCGGATCATTACCTCACATTCTTACCGTGACCTCAAAACTGAACATATGGACGTAGACACTGAAAGAATTTTGTTGAGAGAAAGTAAAGACGATGTGAAACGCATTGACAAAAAGAATGATTACATGGATGACAGAGACAGGCGAGATTACAGAATAGATGACCGAGGTCTTGAACACGATAGGCCGAAGGAGCATTTCCTGAACAACAAAAAGAAGCTGACACTTAGGGATGATGATGCTGCTGAAATTTCCAATCAAGCTAGGGAAGCGGACAAGTTTTGTGGAGCTATTCCCTCTTCATCGACTTATGATGATAAAGGTGCTACTGAAACCGGATCACTCGTTTTCCTTAATTTATATCATGAATAACTCAGCGTGATAATTGATTTTTAGATAGTGATGAGTGAGCTTCTTGATTTTCATGCAGCCTTGTGTGTGCTATTTGGTTGTGAATTCTTACATTGACTTATGTGTTGACAGGTCAAAGCCAAGAACTTGCTTTCGTTGATAGAGTGAAGTCAAAGCTTGATACCGCTGAAAACCAGGAGTTCTTGCGATGTCTTAATCTCTATTCAAAGGAGATAATCAGCCAACCAGAATTACAGTCTCTAGTAATGAATTTCTGCTGACTTGAATATTCTTTCGGCATGGTTAAATTGGAGAAAAATGACAAATCGTATGAAAGCTGCCTGTCAAACTCATGTACATATATTCTTGTATTAGGTGAGCGATTTAATTGGTGTATACCCTGACCTTATGGACGCCTTCAGAGTATTTTTGGCTCAGTGTGACAAAAATGGTAACCATTGTGCTTTCTCTTCTTACATTCGCCAATCAAAGGATAAGATTTGATCCTTTTTGTTTTACTTTCTGCAGAAGGATTACTCTCTGGTATTGTGTCGAAGAGTAAGTCTAGGCTACATTTGTAACAAACATCTGTGTATCTCTCTGAATACCTTTTTATGGTATCTAATTAATTTTAACCTGAGGATTTGTTGTGACTACAGAATCCTTGTGGAGTGAAGGAAAATGTCCTCTACCTACTAAGTCTCTGGACAAAGATACAGACCGAGAACCTGAGAAGATTGAAAGGTATAGAGAAAGAGACCGTGAGAAGGAGAGATTTGAAAAGGCGGCAGCGAGTCAGAAATGGGCCAAACCTATCAGCGAACTAGATCTCTCAAACTGTGAACAATGCACCCCTAGTTATCGGTTACTTCCAAAGAACGTATGCAGCTACAGTTCATTTCGAACGAATCTTCACCTCTTGGTTTAGCTTTTTTTGCTTCATTAGTTAAATGTACATATTTTGTTTTTCTGCAGTACCCAATTCCTATTGCAAGCCAAAAAATGGAGATTGGTAGCCAGGTGCTTAATGATCATTGGGTTTCCGTCACTTCAGGAAGTGAAGATTATTCATTTAAACACATGCGCAAAAATCAGTACGAAGAGAGCCTCTTCCGATGTGAAGATGACAGGTTAGTATTAATATATATTTTTTGACCACTTCTGTGGTAGATACTGGTATTATCATATACTTATTTGTCTCTCGGTCAAAATCTGACTGTCTTCTGTCATTTGTTAAGTACTTTGATGGATTAGTCTAGATTTGGTGAATATTTGTTTGTTTCTGTGCTTTAGGTTCGAACTAGACATGCTATTAGAGTCTGTGATCTCGGCTACGAATCGAGTGGAAGAGTTATTAGCAAAGATTAACAGTAATGAATTGAAATCCGACACTCCCATCTGTATCGAGAATCACCTCACAGGTATACATATAAGCTGGTGTGAACAAAAACATCATAATATTAAATTCTTTGCTTAGAGCACAACTGATGTTCTTAATTCTTTTCCTTCTAACTGATCTATATTGTTTTATTATTCTTTTGAAGCTCTGAACCTAAGATGCATAGAACGGTTATATGGTGACCACGGGCTCGATGTATTGGATTTGTTAAAAAAGAATGCCTATCTTGCTTTACCCGTAATACTGACCCGTTTGAAACAGAAGCAAGAAGAGTGGGCAAAGTGCCGTACTGATTTTAACAAGGTCTGGGCTGACATATATACAAAGAATTACCACAGATCACTTGACCATCGCAGTTTTTATTTCAAACAGCAGGATTCAAAGAATCTGGGCACGAAAGGTTTTTCTCGATACCCATTACTTAAATGACTTGTAGTCATAAAATTATAGGAGCAATTGCTCATAGTTATAACATAGTGTTTACGAGTTTCTTATGTACTACTATCTTACTCTGCAGCGTTGCTAGCAGAGATCAGAGGGATCTCTGAAAAGAAGCGAGCTGAAGATGATGCACTTCTTGCTCTTGCGGCTGGAAATAGACGAACAATTTCATCCAATATGAGTTTCGATTATCCAGATCCTGATCTTCACGAAGATCTGTATCAGCTGATCAAGTATTCATGTGGAGAAATGTGTTCAACAGAACAGTTGGATAAGGTAATGAAGGTATGGACAGAATTTTTGGAATCTATATTTGGTGTTCCTTCTCGCCCTCAAGTTGCTGAAGACCGAGAAGATGCTGTCAAGCCTACGAACCAGAATGTAAAATGTGGTAGTGCAATAGAGGGCAGTCCTCAAAATGGAGCTAGTGTTGCCAACTCTATGCCATCAAATGGCCCTCGAAAGGTCAATGAAAGTAATCCATTGCGGCAAGCTAATGATATGGATAAAGATGTCACTTCTACGAAGACCTCAGATGCCTTATCATGTGAAAACACTCAGAAAGATAAAATGCTGAAGAATCTAGCCACGCCTGATGTAAGGCCCGAAACCAAGCAAGCTGTTTCTTTTGAGCGTGTACATAACTCAAATGCACCGGCCGTGGATGGATTGCTACCTCAAAAGAATGGAAAAACCAGCATTTTGTCCATTGACGGTAAGCATTTTAACTTTTGTTTGATAGTTATGTTGGAATTTTTCTTGTTTTTAAATGACAACTATGGTATCCTTTCCTTTTATATTCAATCAGGGCTTATCAATAATAATCCAAAACCTAGTGCGTTAACCAGTGCAATGGAGGACTTGAAGCCGAATCACTCAAATGGGCCACACTTAGAGGTATTGTCGTGCAACGGAGAACTTCTGCAATCCTTGTGTCTTGCATATATTAAAATGTTGATCCGAGAATATCTTCCTGATTCTTTATTCTAGTGTTGAGAATTTACAATTCTGTATAATTTAACATCCTTAGTCCCGAATTTATCAAGAAAGACAATGAAATACTACTTACTTATCCCACAGATTGGCGACAAAAGAGTAATTCCAAATGGGACATCGGCAGAAATACCAAATAATCAAAGATCTAACGAAGGGTTTGCTGTACAAACTAGAGCTGAAAGAGAGGAGGGTGAACTTTCTCCAACAGGAGATTTTGAGGAAGACAATTTTGCAGTTCATGGAGAGAATGAAATGGAAGCCCTCAGCAAAAATAAGGAGAATGATGCTAATGTAGACGATGAAGGTGATGCAAGTGCACCACGATCATCAGATAATAGCGGAAATACCTCTCAGAATGGTGATGTCTCTGCAACTGAGTCTGGTGATGGTGATGATTGTTATCAAGAAGATGATATGGACCATAATATTAAGGCAGAAAGCGAAGGTGAGGCTGAAGATGGTATGTCTGATGCACATAATGATGATGCTGGAGGAGATAGGCCTGTGTTACCCATTTCGGTGCGAAACCTACTACATGTAAAACCTCTGGCAAAGTATGTCCCTCCAGATTTGCACGATAAGGAAAAAGATGATTCGTCGGAGAAGTCCCGGGTCTTTTATGGGAATGATTCGTTTTATGTTCTCTTTAGGCTTCATCAGGTAAACAGATCATTTAATCAATCTGCACATTAGTGGGACCAAAGCTTTTCATGAGGCTAAATTTCTGTGGTTACTCTGCATATAGATTTTGTATGACAGAATATTATCAGCAAAAATCAACTCATCGTCTCCTGAGAAGAAGTGGAAGACCTCAAATTCAACAAACCCGGCTGATTCCTATGCCAGGTGATTTTGCTTTGCCAATTTTTGTACGCACTTACAACAGGATGCATCTTGGCTGTTGCTTATACATCTAGCTTTGGTGTTGAAACAGATTCATGCATGCTCTTTACAACTTGCTTGATGGCTCATCTGATAATTCGAAGTTTGAAGATGACTGCCGAGCAATAATTGGCACTCAGTCATATGTTCTTTTCACATTGGACAAACTGATCTATAAGCTCATCAAGCATGTAGGTTCTCCTTTTCATTGTTTTGTCACATTCTTAATCTCTTTATGTACTCTGTACTTGTATTTGAACTGATCAATGTGATTCCCCAGCTCCAAGGTATAGCAGCAGATGAGATGGACAACAAATTACAACAACTATATTCTTATGAGAAATCCAGAACGCCTGAAAAGTTTCTCGATGCTGTTTATTATGAAAATGCTCGTGTTCTTCTTCCTGATGAGAGTATATACCGCATCGAATGTGTAAGAGTTATTATCCTCGCACAGTTTGGACGATACGAGCTTTTATGACCTAGGAACTTACATAAGATATGTATCTCCTTGCTTTAGTTTATGCAGAAATCATCAACACCGACCAAACTTTCGATTCAGCTTCTGGACTGCGGACATGATAAGCCTGATGTGACATCCATATCCATGGACCCGACTTTTGCAGCTTACCTCCACAGTGTATTCCTTTCCAGTCAACCTAATGTAAAAGAGAATCCCCAAATCTATTTAAAACGGTTAGTCAAGAAGATTAACAAAGGGTTATCCCATCTTCTTGAAGGTGAAGGCAAAACTAATCAGTTGCTCTCTTTTTTTTTCCCTTTCAGGAATAAGCGTAAAAAAGGTGGTGACGATGAACTCTGCACCACGGATGACGTTAAGATTATCAACGGTTTGGAATGTAAGATAACCTGCAGTTCTTCAAAGGTACAATGCGTTTTTTCGTGCTTAACAGTCTTGAGTTTTCATAATAACGACTTTAAGCGTGTACTGTTGTGAAAGAATTGTTTGATATCTCCTGCAGGTCTCCTATGTATTAGACACAGAGGATGTTTTGCATCGTGCAAAGAGGAGGAAAGTTTTGAACCAAAGCAATTTAGCCCTCAAACAGGACTCTGTGTCCAGTGGTTCTATAGTTAGGCAAAGGAGAACACAAAGATACCAAAAACTTATTACCAGCCAATGACATGTCACTGACCACCAGCAAACACTCGCGAATAGACTTCTAAAGACAAAATGTTGCCATTCTTTGCTCGTTACACTCGACATTGAGCTTTGCCAGAAGAGAAGAAATTTAGGATGGCTCTCACTTTGGTTGCTGCCTCTGGTCTTTGTTGTATTCTTACAGAAAATAAAATGAAAAAAGGGAGTTAGGGGAATTCTCGAAGGAATATTGAAAAAATTAGCTGCCCGAAAGCCTTCAGGTCTTTTTTTCCACATTGTTGTGTATATATAAAGCCTTTTTTATGTTGTAACATTAACTCAAATTTTTTCTTTTGTTTCTCCTATTCTTTCCAACATTAATCACCTCAATGAAAAATTTGTTCTGTATCCCCAATTGTTACATATGCACTGGCACATCCGCGGCTCTAATGTGTTTTTGTCACTTGGCCACTAAAGACAGAGCTAACGTGGAGCCGTTTTAACCCGCAAGCTCGCTGATTGGTGGACGGTCCATGATCTCAGCTGCAGCTGCTGCACTACGTTGTAGGACCGGGTCAATATCAGGCAACTTAGGAATCTGAGCCAAGAGATCAATGGTGCGTCGTAAAAGACGAGCAAGATCACCTTCGTCCATTGCACATTCCATCATCATTTCTTTCCAACTTAATCCAGAAGCCCAAGCTTCAACCATACCAGAGAACTGACCGTCCAAACAACATGGAATCGTAACCTCATGCTTCTCTTGAAGCTTTATAAGAGAGCTTCTCTGGTCTTCTAAGAAATTGACCATGTCTACTACTGTATCAGATGGCTCATAAATATAGTTGTTGTCTCTCCAAGGTCGAACTTTTATGCCCTCTGAAACTAAACTTGCACATACACCAGCTAGTTGAGGAGACTTGAGATCCACTAGGGCTTTGTTTCGGAGAACCATTGCAAGCCAGAGCTCATTTTCTCCTCGGATTGCAGCAGCTGTTTCTCCCAGAGGAAATATCAAGTGTGTGTTAATGTCCAACGCTCTGCTTTCGTGAATCACATTGCTTATGCGCATGAAGTCTTTCCAACCAGATGGCTCAATCTGCTCTAGTCGGTTTATGAGGCGTTTAGATCTCGCCTTGAGCCGTTTCATTTTCTCAACCGTAAGCTTAGCATTTTCTAGAATTTTCTTATATTCCCTGAACCCTGCTGTCCGAGATATCTTTTTCTTCAAACGCGACACTTTGCTCCTTTGCTCCCTGTATTGTTCCGCAGCATTATCATACTCTTGGGACATGTGTAACACCTCGTCTTCTTCGGGAAGGCTGCTTAGGACAGGCACATTTAAACTCCAAGACCATGTCTCTAGAGATCCTTCCATTCTCCACAAGCTTCCAAGTTCGGAACCAGCTAGTTTATCCCACTGCATATCTGCTTTACCCAGGAGAGCCTTCATGATTTCTCGAGGCAAAGCATCTCCTATTGCTAATGCAATGTTAGGGAAACCAGTTCTATAGACAGTCCTTATCCATTTCTCAGTAAAGAGATACCATGAGTTGTCAGAGCCAAGGGCCACATAGTAAGAAGGTTTAATACTAGGCTTTCCTGTTTCATCAGCTGCCAGCTCATCCTCTATAACATTCAACGCAAAAGACTCATCCAAAGACATCATCTCCTGAAGTTTAGAACCCTCAAATGAATCAATATGTCCTAAGTAAACAGCAGGGACTGACTGCTGCATCCCTTCAGAATCCTTGAACTCCAAACAGAGAAATGGTAAGTTTCCCTCTTCCATCCCTTTTAAAAGAGGTTTTAGAGCTGAGAACCTTTCGAGTTCCAGCCTTCTTCTTAGTTCAGTACGCTTGCGTTTCTCTTCCCTCAGCTCTTCCTGAAGTACAGTGATCTCCTTGTATTCCTTCGCTGAAAGAAGTTTCCTACTTTTCCTATCTATTGCTTCATCACTTATTTCTGATGTCAGAATCTCAATCTTCTTGTCAATTTCAGCGAGTTCCTCCTTTGCAGCAACCGTCACATTGCTGCTCACATAGTTTCCAAAACTCTTCTCAACTAATTTCTTGGCTTCTTCCAGACTTCTGCCTGCTTGTAAGACTTTTCCCTCGTCAGTTCCACTTGATTTACGAGTAACTTTTGAACCAGCTACGAGATTCAGCACCATGCCGTATGAAGCAGTAAATTGTGACACTAGAGGTCTTACTCCAGCAAAGACGAGTTTGCAGCACTCTTCAGCACCTTCAAAAGCAGTTTGAACCAGCACAGTGTACCCCTTTTCATCAATGCCTCTGCGTCCAGCACGCCCAGCCATCTGGAACAATTCGTTAGGACCCAATTGTATACGTTCATTACCCGCCTTTTTTGTCAGAGACGAAATAACAGCTGTTCTAGCCGGCATGTTTATTCCAGCAGCAAGTGTTTCGGTCGCAAAGACAACCTTAACAAGCCCTCGCTGAAACAATTCCTCAATGAAAGATTTCCAAAGAGGTAGACATCCTGCATGATGAGCAGCAATTCCCCTAAGCAGTCCTTTCTCTGCACTCTCTCTCACTGCATCTGGGTAAAGAATACGAAACTTCCTCAAGGCCAGCTCAACCTCACTCTTCTCACAATCGTCTAAAAGTTGAAAATTTTCAACATACTGTACAGCTGCATCACACCCTCTACGATTGAAAATGAACCATATCGCTGGTAACATATCTTTTCCTTGAAGATGCCATAATGTGTCACTAATTTGAGGTACCTAAAAGTCAAGACTCAGCTGTATCATTACCTTATCATGAGAAGTTAGAAAGTATATTTAATATAGAAAGGAATAACAAATGCCTTTTTTGTTAGGAAGCAGAATGTAAGACCTGTGATCGACGAATTTTGTTCATCTCATTCTTTGAAAGAGGGTAGTCAGACATGTTAACGAGACTGTTGTAGTTTGAATCACCTCCTCTTTTTCTTGACCTCCTTTTCCTATACCCGTCATCATCATCACGAAATCTAGCTTCCGAGGCAGACAGTTGCAAATAATTGAGAGACAGCTTCCTGTTCCAATTAATAAATGCCTCTCCCAATTATTATCAGAGAGAAAAATTCTACACTGCATCTTGATGGTAAAGTATAGAATTGAACAAGTTACCTATTCACGTTTGTTCCTTTTTCATCAAGTAGAGGTAGTAAAGAATGTTTTGTTGAAAAGTACCAAGTTAGTGGAACTGGGCGTTTACTCGATGTTACCAACTCAGTTTTACCATGTATCTGAGGACAAAACACAGCAGCGTCTAGTACATCTTAGATAACCAGTGGCCAAAAGAATTAAAGATTGCTGCCGTTGTATCAGTAATAGCTTATGAGAAATTGAGGAACTTGATCAGCAAAACAGTATTAATAATGAGACAAGGAATTTGACATTAAGTAAATCGTTATAACTCCTTATGATAGGAAGTTAATTTTGGATAACTATTCCATTAGGGAAATGTCTACAAACTCACCTCACCAATCCAACCAGCTAATTCATCTGGGTTTGCAACTGTAGCTGATAGGCATATAAGTTGAACTTCTTTTGGGCAATAAATTACCTGGTCGTATTAAAAAATAGAAACAGACTGAGACACTCAACAAATAAAGTCTTTGGAGGAAAGAATAAAGATGGTGGGGAGAAAAACTCACTATCTCTTCCCACACAGTTCCCCTAGATATGTCGCTTAAATAGTGAACCTCATCCAAAACAATTGCATCAACATGAAAAAGTCCAGTTCCTGAAGAAGCCATTCCAACACTAAGGATTTTGACACAAAAGTAAGGGTTAAAATAGCTCCTGAACAGAGCCTGATAGATACACACAGAGAGCTGCAGTTTGAAAAACCTTTGATACAACATGTTGCGGAGAATCTCTGTAGTCATGATCACAATCTGAGCATCCTTGTTGATGGCAGAGTCACCTGTGAGTAGACCAACGTTATCGTCGCCAAATGTCTCCCTAAAATCATCAGAAAAAAATGAAATATATGGATATATATATATATATATATATATATCAGTGATTATAGTTTGCTTTGCTACCACAATTACAAAAAGAATTAAGAGTAACACAATTACCTAAACTCTCGAAACTTCTGATTCGAGAGTGCTTTAAGCGGTGTAGTGTAGAATAACCGGCGACCTCGAGCCACCGTAGCAACAGCTGCTGCTTCAGCAATTAAAGTCTTTCCACTACTTGTTGGAGCAGAAACCACCACAGAAGAACCTCTCAGAAAAGCTTCAATAGCCAATCTCTGTCCAAAAACGATACAATTCCAGACTTCAAAAACCTGTAAAATTTCCAGAGAGTAATGACAAAAAAAAGAAGAAGAGAAACTTTAGAAGATATCAGCAAACCTGAAACTTGTCAATACGAAAATCATAGATGGAAATGAGTTCATCAATATCAATCATCTCCACTCCAAAATCTCGAACAAGACTACGAAGCTTCTCCACTCTCTGCCACCTAAACTCCACGCGTTGCCGAGCCGATTCCGGTGGCAAATCCCCCGAGAACTCGACTTCATCATCCTCGCTATTCCTAATTTCATCGGAGATATCTTCATACTCGTCAGCAGCTTCGTCATCACCGTCTTCATCATCTTCTTCTTCATCTTCCTCCTCTTCTTCCTCTTCCTCGTATTCCTCGGAAAGCTGAGACTGCGACGGTGACAAAGAATTTACGGATTTGAAAGAAAGTTTTCGTGGATTGAGTATTAGGGATTTGGTGGAGCAGAAGGTTGGGGAATGAGAGAGAAAACGAGGGAAAGAAGGAAATTGGAAGAATTTGAAGGAAGAAACTGTGAGGGAGACGACGGGAAGAGTGTTCATGTCGAGAACATTTGAGATGGATTTTTTTTTGCCTTTTGGATATTACTACTCACTCCAATAAATTATTTTATTTTTTTCGATTTTTCATATTTTCACAATATTACACCAGATAACTTTAATTTAATTTTTTGTCCATTAGATTAAAAAAACATACTGTATTCGAATATGAGCTACTAAGACCAAGCCCATTGGAGGCTTTACACCGGCTCGTGGGCTCAGAAACATATGTGG